>VXBR01010774.1:51952-95375 GCA_013400215.1 Cisticola juncidis
TTTTTTTTTCTTTCCCCAAGAACAGCTTCCTACTGCAAGGCCAATAATCACACCAGAAGATTTTCAAACACAGCACATC
Organism: Cisticola juncidis; assembly: GCA_013400215.1. Taxonomy (NCBI): domain Eukaryota; kingdom Metazoa; phylum Chordata; class Aves; order Passeriformes; family Cisticolidae; genus Cisticola; species Cisticola juncidis. The sequence goes on from VXBR01010774.1 coordinate 52,032, forward strand.
TGAAATAAGAAAAAACTTTTTTTTTTTTGCCAGTCTATTTAATATTTTCCCTGCACAAAATGCACAGGTGGATCCATGTTTAACAGCACTCTGCAAAAAAAGGCAGAATACATACAAAATACTGATTTAAATAGGTTTTCAATCAAACCTCCTGGAAGGCAGTGACTTCTTTGCCTGTTAAATGCTGCCCCAAGCATTCCCACGTTTCATCCTGGAGCTCAGTACAACCTGCTGCAGCTTCCAAGAGCACGGATTTCTCTCTGGGCACCTCTGAGTGTCACCACTGGGAGACACCAGGTTCTCAGGGCTTTTTGGTTTCTTCCCCAGGTTCCAGCCAGCAGCTGGGCTGATGGAGAGGATCCAGGCCATAGCTCAGAACGTGTCAGACATTGCAGTGAAGGTGGATCAGATTCTCCGGAACAGCCTCCTCAACGGGAAGGGTGAGTGGCCCTGGGGGTCCCCGCTCCAAACCCCCCCTCTGTGTTCTGCTGTGCCCATGGGAACACCCAACAGTGACAAATTTGGTAAAAGTCCCAGAAATGGAGGCTGATCTTGAGGCTGCCCTCCTCAGGACTCTCCTGCCTGCCAGGGGGATGAGTGGTGACAAATTGGAAAGGTTGTCAGGAATAAATGCCAGGGAGTTAAATGAAAAATTAAAGGTGAGGAGCACTGCCAGCACAAGCACCTGGATAGAAAAATTTGGTGGTTTGGATCCAAATTCACAGGGGCTGGGATTCAGCACCAGCAGAGACATTCCCATGCCCCTGTGGCACTGCTGGGAGGGCAGCTGGGCTCTGCAGATGTTTCCCCACACGCCTGCGTGGTCCTTGGGGTTTAGGCAGAAGAATATTCCTGCCTCTTGCACCTCATGCTTTTCAATTATGGGCAAAGGAGGGCTTAGAGGAGGGGTGCTGGCTTTTATTGACCCCACCATGGCAGGAGAAAAGATCCTGATGCCTTTTAAAGCATTTTATGGCTCATTCTAGAACTCACCCTGCAGGCTGCGTCTTCTTCCAGCAGCTCAGCAGGACAATTTTTATTGCAAGTTTACAGTGTAAAGGATGTTAAGGACTTCCCCAGATCCTGCAGCCTGCTTACAAGAGTGGTGATAGGTGGGACTTGGGGTCTGGACCAGGCAGAGCACACAGGGAGGTGCTGGAAATGGACCTGCTGAGATTTAGGGAAGGTGGATATTTCCAGCACTGAAACAGAGTGGTTTTCTCTGTTTCTTCCCTCATTTGGGAAAGATGCTGAAGATGCTTCACATTATGGTGTCCTGCTCCATCCAGTGGGATGGGGCTCTCTGCCAGCCCAGCTGTGGCACCAATGAACAAGTCTGGGGGCTGCCAGCCCCATCCCATCCCATCCCATCCCATCCCATNCCTCTGTTACACCCCAGCCCTCCCCATGCCCAAATTGTCTCTCTGCAGTGATGGAAGGCAGGAGGGATCAGTGTGAGGTGCCCAGGGACCCCAAGTACCCCGACTGTGCTGGGAAGGTGGAGGTGAGTGGGGTTCCCTGGCTGGGAGAGGGTCCCAGCTGGGATGGGAGCTGCTGGGAGGGGCAGGGCCCAAAGCAGTGACCCTGGGGGTTGAACTGGGAAGGGCAGTGGGGAATGGGAAGTTTTCCAGAATAAAGTGTTTGTTAGTATTGGAAAGGTGCAGCCCATTGAAGGAGGAGGAGCAGAGCCAAAGGTGTGGAAAGCAAAAAAGGGCTCTGCTTTGAAGGGAAAACACAAGGGAAGTGTCCAACCTTCTCTGGCAGCCTTTGCTACAGAAATGGCACTGTTTTCCCCCAATAATACCCTCCCCAAAAGTACCTTTAGCTGCAGTGGTACAAAGCCCTGAAGCCCCAGACTGCAGCAGAATCAGCTGTGAGCCCACCTCTGCCTGCAGCCCCCCTGCCTGCAGTTTGTGTGTTTAGTGGCAGCAGCACGGTGAGAAGGAAGCTCTGTCACTCTGAATATCTGGAGCATTCCCTGGTGCCTGGGGAATCAGCCCAGCACTGCCCAGAGCAGCACCTTGTGCAGGTGGCCAGGACCTCCCTCTCAGATCGGATGTCCTGCCTGACCCAGCCTGCTCTTCACACCGGAATGCAGCCTGGCACTTGGCCCAGAGCAGGATGGCTTTGTCAGGGAGCATATTTACATCAGCTAATTAAAACATTGCTTTAACTTTTTTAAATTAAAAAAAAATTCCCTCCTCTTCCCAGCCTGCTGCAAGCTCAGGCTTCTGCAGGGCTGAGTCTCCCTGGAAAGATATTGAAGGGTATAAGAAAATGATATGGGGGTCTGGATTTTCCACTTCCACGGGTGTTATCCATCCTTTCCTTCCACAACTTGAGTAAATTCAGGATGTAATGCAATTGTGGAAGGCTGTAATCCCATCTCCCCTCCTGGTGATTGCTGTGCTTTACAGATTGGGCACAGCAACCCGTCCCTGAGCAGATTTGGTTTTGTAGTTGAATTAGGAAGAGGCTGGCAGGAGCTGTTGTGGGGGGTGATAAATCTCTGCTCTAGTCCCTGGTTATTCTCCTCTGTGTGAAATCATCCCTGGAGGCTGCTGGCAGATCTGTCTCCCTGCCCTGCTGCTCCAGGGGCGATGAGATCAGCAGCTCCCCAGCAAAGCCAGGCAGAAGAAATCCCTGGGTGCGTGGCTGTGCCCCCAGGGAAGGCTGGAACCAGTGCCAGAAACCCAGGGAGCCCCCAGCAAACCCTGCCCTGAATTCCCTGGAGGTACAACATCAGCCCTGTGGCACTGGGGCTGTGTTTGCAGCCCTTTCTCCACCCTCTGCCCTTCACTTTCATCTCCCAGACAGACAAAGGGGATGGAGAAAGGAGGTTTCCCACAGCAGGGGCAGCTGGCAGGGCTGGCACTTCACCCTTGTGACCCCCACGAGTTTCTGTGCCCCTTGCAGTGGATGAGGGCCCGCTGGACCTCTGACCCCTGCTATGCTTTTTTTGGCGTGGATGGCACCGAGTGCTCCTTCCTCATCTACCTCAGCGAGGTCGAGTGGTTCTGTCCCCCCCTGCCCTGGCGGAACCGCACGGTGCCCGCGCCCTCCCTGCCACCACCACCAGCACCGCAGGTAAGGTGGGGCCAGCCCGGCTTCTGCTGGGACAGGGGCTTCTCTGGGGAGGCAGCAGCATCCAGGCTGCTGGAAATAAACCTTCAGTGCTGGAAATAAAGCCTGCTGGAAACAAACCTTCAGTGCTGGAAATAAAGCCTGCTGGAAACAAACCTTCAGCACCAGCAGGGCCCTGAGGCCTCTGTGGGTTTCTATCACGGGATGGTTGGGGTTGGAAGGGATCCTCATGGGCAGGGGACACTTTCCTGTAGAGCAGGTTGTTCCAAGCCCTACCCAACCTGGCCTTGAACGTTTCAAGGGATGAAGTGTCCACCACGTCTCTTTGCTACCTGTGCCAGTGTTTTGTCGCCCTCACCATGAAAAGTTTCCTCTTTACATCCAGTCTGAGTCAACTCTCTTAGTTTCAAGGCATCGCTCCTTGTCCTGTTGCAACAGGCCCTGCTAAAAAGTTTGTCCCTGTCTTTTGTAAGCCCCTATAAGTATTGAAAGGGGCTGTAAGTATTGAATAAGTAGTGAAAGGTCGCAAGAAGACCTCTCTGGGACCTTCTCTTGTCCAGGCTGAACACCCCCAGCTCCCTCAGTCTGTCTCCACAGCAGAGATGCTTCATCCCTCTGATCATTTTTGTGGCCTCCTTTGGACCCCTCCAACACATCCGTGCTGAGGAATCTGGGCTCTCATGAGAAGCCCTGGGTGCAGTGGGATCCCTTGGGGATTTGGGGCATGAAGGGAGGAGCTGTGACAGCTCCAGGGGAGCGAGAAGGACTCAGATCCCTCTGCTGAGACGAACAAACCTCCCCCAGGCCGGGGGCAGCCCGGGGGCTCCTCTGGCAGCCGCTTTCCCTACACTCACGGTGCAGAGCGTGCTCCTTCCCTAGGCAGCTTTCCGGAGGGACCTGGCCCGCCTGCTGGAGCTCATTGGCACGGGCAAGGAGTCCCTGAGCTTCATGAAGAAGAGGATCCGGCACCTGGGCCCGCAGTGGCTGTGGGCGGCGCGGCGCCTGGAGCAGCGGCTGGCGGGACGGCTGAGGGACCAGAAACACGTACGGGCTGCTCGGGGGGCTGAGCCCGGGGTGGGAGCCAGAGGGAGGGAAATTCATTTCTTGAAGTGTGTGGGGTGGTGGGAATGGTCTGCTGGCCATGGACATGGCCCCACAGGGGTTGCTGTGTCAGGGCACATCCTGAGAGTGACCTGAGAGCTCCCGGGCTGGAGTGCTCTGCCAGGGAAAGGCTGGAGGAAAAGGGGAGGGGATGGATTCATGTTTGATTATCCAAGGGCTGATTTATTCCAGGGCAGAGAAACAGCCTCGAGTGCAGACCAGGGATGAGAACAGAGATCAGGCTGAGGGCAGGGAGTTATAAGTGAGGCAAACTGGGCGGTTTTAGGGTCAAGGTCCAACAGGGATGGGGAAAAGTGGTGCAGAGGGGTGAATAGGACCTGGGGGGACTGGCAGGATCACAGGGGTGGGGTACTGTTACATTCCCCTGTGGGAATGGTTTCTCCACCCTCAGGGACCCCTAGAGCCTGTGCTATGTAGTTTGACCCTTCCTTCCCTTTCTGACCCCACTGGCTGTGTCCCAATTTGCCCCACTCTGACAAGGGCTGAGAAAAGAGGGTACTGCAGCAATACAGGGCCAATGGGGACCAAGGGAAGGAAGAACATTCTAGGAGGGTGTATGTATGGTGAACAGGGGCTGAACAGTCTGGCATAAACTTAACAAACCAATAGAACAACGAAACCTAAGAGATATCAACATGTGGCTGCAAAGACCCGTGGCAGGAAGGTTTTGCTCACCCTAATCTAGAGGGGTGTTCCTCCTGGTATTATTGAGGCACAGTAACCTTGGTGTCAGCCCCCTGGGCCTCCACACACGGGCATGTGGGATGTGCAAGGACTGGTGTTGCTGAGCAATGGGGATTTTGGATTTTGGAAACAGGTCCTGGTGGATGCAGATGGTGTCCAGCTGCCATTGGAGTCTGACAGGTCCCCTCTGAGGTTCCTGGCCCTGCTGGTGGTGTTTTTGTTGTGCCTTTTCCTTTGGCCCCCCTGTGCTGGGGAATCCAGCTCCAGCCCATGGCTCAGACTGTGATGCACATGGAGAACACGAGCCAGGGACACAGAGTGGCACTCAGAGGGAGCTGCCAAGCTCTGACCATTGGGTCTGTGCTAATTGGACATAGATCATTTGTCTGCATACCTGACTGAGCTTCCTGAGTAATTACAGCCTGCAGAGGAGCTGGAGGGAATCAGGGACCATGAGTCATTCTGGGCTGGAAAACCCAAATTGTGCCTTTCCCCAGTGCTGACCCCTGTCCTTGTCCCTGCAGATCTTGGTCCATATTGGCTTCCTGACGGAGGAGTCAGGGGACGTTTTCAGCCCACGGGTGCTGAAGGGAGGCCCCCTGGGAGAGATGGTGCAGTGGGCTGACATCCTGGCTGCCCTCTTCATGCTGGGACACAGCCTGAGGGTCACGGTCTCCCTCAAGGAGCTGCAGAGGTGGGTGCTGGGCTGCATCGAGGGCTTGGGTGGAAGCAGGGGGTTTGAAAAGGCTGGGGGAGGCTCTTTGCCCACCTGTACCTCAGACAGTGCTGGTGCTGTACTGTACCACCAGCATGGTGCCCAGGAGAGAGCCCATCCTGCTACATCCCAGGGAAGTGGGAAGGACTGGTGTAAAGTGATGCTTTGTGTGGAGCTGATGGGGACATACCTGGAGCAGGATGGTTCCCTGCTGCCAGCACACAGCATCCCCTGTGTCCCCTGCCTGGAGCTGCCACTGGAAAGCTCCCTTTGCCACCCCATTCCCAGGGATGCTCCTGCTGGGCTGGTGGCCATGTGGCTGCAGGATGCAGGTGTGCTGCAGGTCGCTGGCTCTTCCCACCATGCATGGCTGCACTCAGCCCCTGGGGCATTGCTGGTGTTTGAGCAGTGATTGTGCTTCCTTCCTCCCTCCCTCCCTTTCTTTCCCTCCCTCCCTGCTCCACCACAAGGCAGGCAGCTGGGGTGGCTGCCAAGTGCAAGCTGCATCCCTTGCAGGGGGTGGTGGCCCCCAAATTGTCCCTCCTCAGGAGGTGCTGGAGGTGACCTGGGGATCTGTGGGGGGATTTGCTGCTGCTGGAGGCACTTCCCACGCAGAGGGATTGGCTCTTTCTGCCGTGGGACATGGGTGAGAGTCTCCAAGAGGGGCCAGCATGAGATGGAAAAGAGGGAGAAGATGAGAGTGGGCCTGTTCCTCTCTGCTGATGCCCCTCTGTTATTACTGGGCTGACACTGCTGCCTTCTGTCACCTCACAAGGTTTGCTCCCCTCCTCCAAGACATCCCGAGTGGAGGGCAAGTACCAGGAAATTGCAAATTAGATGGGTTATAAATCAAGAAGAGCCTGAAGCTGCCTCGAGGACTGGGCAGGCTTTGGGAGAAGCTAAGCCAGCATCGGCCACATAATGAGCCATGTTGTAAAGGGAGTGAAAAAATCCCAACAATCCTGGAGAAAAACAACAAAAAACCCCAACCCAGCCCCTGCAGCATTCTGAATTAATGAATGGAATTAGCTCCTAACTAATTAGCCCAAAAAAATCACCCAAAAACCAAAAAAACACAAACAAACAAAAAAATACACAGGTCCTAATGCAAGAGGCAGCATCTCCTGGAAGATGTGGGAATGATGTGCTGAATGTACCCGTGTACTCAAGGATGAAAGGGGTTAATGGCTGGGAGGGTTGTGTTGTTGTTGTTGTTGTTGTGTGTTCCTGTGTGTGTTTTTAATGCCAAACCTCGTGGTGGTTGTTCAGGGAGGGGAAGGAGCTGCTGGTGTCTCTCGGGGTGGTTTTGCAGCACCAGTTTCCCTCTCCCAGCCACTCTGCCCTGCTGCCTGTTGTGCTTTGCCTTTGCCAGAAGCCTGGGAGCTCCCACGTGGCTTGGCAGTGATGAGAGCTCCTCTCCTGGCGTGGATTTGGATGTGTCCCTCGGGATCCCTGGGAACGGCAGCTCCGTCTCTTCCCCTTTGTAGCTGAGATGGGAAGTGAACCAGCCAGGCTGGGGCTGCACATCTTCTCCGTGTCCCAAAACTGTCTCCACCTCCCTGAGCACATGTCCTGTGCCTGGCTCTGGTGATGTTTTAAATGCTGACACCCACATCCAGTTCTCACTTCAATATTGATGAGCTGGGGCGAGTGGAGGCAGGACCTGGGGATGTATCCACGGCCCCTCTGTCCCTTTGGAGACCAAGCCCAGTATTGGAGGGGCACCACTGGCACCTTTGTGCAATAATGGGTTAATGTGAGTGCCATGAGGGGCAGAGTGCCAGGGGAGGACCAGAGGTGCCAGCAATCCTGGTCTGTGCCTGCAGATCTCTCAGTCACAGACCTGCTGGGCTGGTGCCTCTAAGGAGGGCTGGGAAAAGCTTTTCCCTGACCAGGAGTGAGTGGGAGGCTTAGCAGAACATGTGGAATTATTCCCAAGGTGTGCTAAGAGTGAATCTTGGGCTCTTCCTTAAAGCCTGGAGGGGGTTTTACCTGCAGCCACAGCTTTGGGCAGGGGTTGCAGAGCCAGGGATGCACAAAGGGCTGGAGCTGGGATGCAGGGATGCAGCAAAGATAAATCCCTGGCACTGGGGAAGGGCACTCTGATTGCTTGTCCCTCCTGCCCCTGCACCCTCCTGGAGCAGCAAAGCTTTACACCTCTGTAGACTGGGCCCAAATTTGTCCTCTCCCATCCTGGGTGTCTCTTGCTGACCTTGCAGCAGGACAGGCAGCAGTGTTGGGGTGGGTTTGGGGATATTTTGCTCCAGCAGTGTGAAACGTTGGATACATCCTTATGTATTTTTCTTTGGCAACCCCTGCTCTTTTCATGGCTGGGAGCTGTAGCTGCTCCCTCCCAGCAAAGCCTTCACTGGAGCCCATAAATTATTCAGCACAGATTAACCTCTCCCCTGATTTTTATTTATTTATTTATTTAGTCTCTTCAAATATCTGAGCTGCTTTTTCTGCGTGTATTGATCATTGGCAAGGGATCACTGGAAGATTTGCCTGCATACACTCCAGCCAGTGGTTATCTGAGAGCTGTTCATGATTAGCATCTGTATTGATTGCAATGCAGCAGTGCGTGGACTGGGTCTGGATTGGGTCAGGAATGCTCAGGATCAGGAAAATGAAGGAGGAGAAGTAATGCCCTGGTCAAAAAAGCTGGGGGTGAAAACCTGTTGGGAGTGTGAACGTGTGTGCTGAGCACCTCTCACTGCCCAGCAGTGAGGGGCAGGGGTGTAAATGGTTCTTCCTCTGGTTTAGGGACTGATGCTGATCTGAACAAAGGGAAGGAGCCCAGGGAATCTGCAGGTCTCATCCCAGCTCAGTTCAGCACTGCCCAAGTGTCCCTGTGAGGTCTGAGCCTCAGCCATGGAGCTCAGCCCTGGTTTTACAGGGCTGGTTTATTTGGGTTGTCTTTTACCCACTACAGACTTTAAAGATCTGTGAATTCCACTGCCGAACCCCTACCAGGGGCTATTGTTTTTTTTTCTTTAGCTGAGCTAAGTGCAGGTGTTTGTTCTCCTTTAGACTCCCAGTGAATTTGTGAGCTGATTGTGGTGCCTCTGGAGAGGCAAGGGGTGAAACACGGGCTCATCTGTTCTCTTCCAACCCAAACCATTCCATGTTGTGTGCATCTTCCCAGGAGGAAAACGAACTGCTGAGCTGGAGCAGGCAGCCAGGAGCTGTTTTCTCCCTGAGATTTGTGCTGGGTGGGCAGCCAGCAGCATTTTGAGCCTTGTCTTGAGGCAGGGAGAGAAAAAAACATCTCAAATTTGAATGCCAACATTTGATTCTTGCTAAAGACCCCCGGTGCTGTGTTGGTTGCCCAAAAATGCTTTCAGGGAGGTGAAAATCCAGGCCAGTGTTGGTGTTGTTGCTTGCTAGGGGAGGAGTGGGAAGTGCCTGAAAGCTCTGAGTTGGGTTGTTAATGAGGCAACTCATGAGTAGATGCTGGAAAATTACAAGCAGCACTTTGGAGCAATGGCTGTGCCTGCAAAAAAAAAGCTTTGATAAGCTGAGGCTTTTTCTCTGGAGCCCTGGGGTCAGGCAGGAAGGATCCTCTCAGCCTCTTTCTGTGGGAGAAGCAGCACAAGGGGCACTCCTGGAAGCTCCAGCTCCTACCCTCATCCTAGAGCCATGGGAGTGATCATCTTGGCATGTCCAACTGCTTTGTTGGGGCCAGAGGAGAAGGGCTGCAGAGCCCTGAGCTGCTGGGGAGTTCAGAACAGCACTGAAAGGTACTTTTCTTAATGGTCCTCTTGAAATTAACTGCTCATAAAGCAGGACAGAAAGTCGAAGAAAATGGGATTTGATGCCTCTCGGGGTCAGGGCTTTACAAAGTGTTCCCGGAGCTTAATTGCTCCTGTGTCAAGTTCTGGACTCTTAATTCCAGTCCTGGCAAAGCTCTGGGTTTGAAGCACATGCCTGTACCCGGTGCTGGCAGCCCCTTCCCTGCTGTTTCCAGCACAGGTTTGGGTGCTGAGCCACCCTCCCTGTGCCCTGGAGCTGTGGTGGGACAAGGCTGTGTCCCCACTGCCCCCAGAGTCCCCTCAGTGCCCAGCACACAGCAAGGGCTGTGATTTCCCTGCTCGCTGAGGTGTGCTCAGGCTGTGAAAAGGCCTGTTCAGATGGAAACAGGATGTCCAGAAAGCACATTTCTAATTGTCTCCTGGCAGATCAGCACCATCTCTCTGTCTTGCATCTGTTCACATGAAAACCTGCACCATGCCCAGGCTTCACTCCCCTCTCCAGCTGGCAAAACCAGTCCTGCTGTTGTGTGGGAGGGAAAGGAGCTGCTTGTGGAAACAGCAAGAAGTGGCCAGTTCTGTGTGATCCTGGTGGAGCTGCATGGAAAGGCTGTGGATTGATCAGCTCTGCACTGTGGGGAGGAACCTGCAGCCTTTCATGGAGCATCAGATGCTCCTGGTACTCAAGTTCAACCTGGCCTTGGACACCCCCATGGATGGGGCAGCCACAGCTTCTCTGGGCAGCCTCTGCCAGGGCCTCACCACCCTCACAGGGGAGAATTTCTTTATTTTTTTTTGATCTGCTGGAGCAGCTGGGACAGCAGGAGAACAGCTCATCTGTCACAGGGTCTGCCCAGGCACCACCAGCACGTGAGTGCTCGGTTTCTGCTCCTACCTGCAGGAATTCAAGTAATGATTTCTGCTTTCCTGGGAAGTTCCTTCATATTTGCTGTATCTGAGACCAGAAAGAAGTGTTTGTTCTGGCACCATCCTGTGCATCTCCAGGTCTTGGAAATAAATATGTGGACTACTGAACTTCCCTCCTGGATGGGTAGGGCTGTGTCACACAAGATCAGTGATAGACCAGAGAAAAAGTCCAGATTCACCCTGCAAAAGTGAAACCATTGCAGATGCTTGGGAATCCTAATTTCCCATGAGCATTCATTCCAGCAGGGGGAAGAGCTGGGAGCAGAGGGCAGGCAGTAGGATGTTCATTTTGTGGGCTCAGATTTGCACTTGTTGGTTGTGATGGGGTTGTCACAGACCCTTGGGAGCTGCTCTGGCCCCTTTCATCCCAGGATAACATCCCAGTGCCTGCTGGGCTCTTGCAGCCGTGGAGAAGGCGAGGGGGCAGCGAGGACAAGGATCCCTGCTCTGCTCTCAGCCTTGCTGATGGCAGCAGATGTGGGCAGAGAAGATGCAATTAAATATAATACAGAATATTGGCCCAGGCTGCCAGGAGATGCCCACGAGATCCATTTAGTGCTGGACTCCTCAGCAGCAGGAGCAATAAGGCGGAAAGAAACGCTGGGCTAATTTGAAAATAGGTCAATGGGATGTAAAGATAACCCCGCAGTCATCTGACTCCAGAGCGCCTGCACCATGCCCAGGGAGAGGACAGTCCCCTGGCTGATTAAAGTACCTCTGAGAGGAAAATAGCAGCACAAGAAGCTGCTGGAGATTTATTCTGGAGTAGGCACAGCTGGTGGAGGCAGCTGGCGGAGAGGCGAGCTCGGCATCCACTTGGATCGGAGCCGCTGCGGCTGCTCCCTCCCAGAGAGGAGCCAGGGCTCAGCTCTGATCTGGGATTTGGGAAGGGATCAGCCCCTGGATCACCATCCAGAGGTGCTGAGCTGGTCACCACTCACTGATCTGGGCCTGGGTGGTTTCCACAGCAGAGCCCTGGGCTGTGCTGGCGGCGAAGGCGGCGTCTGCGCTCAGCAATTTTATTTGCGTAATTTCAAGCGCCATTAATAGTACATGGCACAAGGAAAAATCAGGGAAATTGCACTCCAACCATGAGTGAAATTGGGTTTAGTAGAAAATTAGTCGACTTAACTGGCAAATGATGAAAGCCTGAATAAAGAATGTTTAAATAAGGAGGACTAAAAAGAAAAAATTCTCCCCCCACCCCCATCTCAGAGGTGCAGGCTGGATTTGCATGAGTGGAATGTTAAAATCAGTGGTTATAAAGTGTTTAGGGGGGATAAGGGGGGTAAATGAAGAGATGTTCTGCTCAAAGCCACTGCTCCTGCTCTCAGAGCTATTCCAGCCACGTAGCCATGGCACAGGGAGTATAAATGGATGTGGCAAGTCCTGAGCACCTGGAGAGGGGATGTGTGGCAGATTGCGGTGCTGATGGGAGCTGGGACAGCCAGACCTGCTATTGCCAACTGGTAGGAACTTTTTTGGAGGCTTCAGTATGAGTTACACTAATTGCTGCCTCCTGCAGCCCCTCGTCAGGCTTGGTTAGGGCTTCCTTAAATTACAGATTACTTTGTAGAGCAGTGGCTTGTGTGACATGTACCAGCTAGAGGATGGTGTGTGCTGCAAGCACAGTGTAATGGTTTGGGGATTTTTAGTTAAATACAAGGTTTATGGATTGGTTCCACCACAGTGCAGGTTGGTGTAAATCACTGTTTGTCTGATGACTGAGGAAAAAGCAGCACTGTGTTGTTTAGAAAAGCCCATGTGTTGTTTAGAATTCCATCTCTACAAAATCCTGGCTTAAAATTTCCCCTTCAGCCTTCCTGGGAGGCTGAGTCTCCTCGGTGCCCTATTTATTGTACCGAGGTGGCTGTGGGAGGTGAGAGCCTTTCTATTCCTGCCATCTCCCCAATCAGTCCTGTCGTGTAAAATTGTGCATAAAAGTGACAAAACTGCAACCTGTTCCTCCTGCGGCATCCCCGGCCAGGCTGCCCTGAGTGGCTGCTGAGATTCCTTGTGACAAGAGCAATGAAGCAGCTGCAAAAGCAGCTCTTGGTCTTAAACAGAAATCCTCTGTTTTTCCTGGCTTTGGCCAGCGAGGTTTTTCCACCTTTACACATTTTCTGGAGTCCTTGTTGTGGTCAGAAGTTTGGGGTGACCCTTCACGGGTGTCAGGCTGGGATGGGGCTGGAAGAAGGATCTTGGTGCTCAGTGCTCAAGGACTTGGAACCACATCAGAATCATAGAAAAATCTGAGTTCAGAGGGACCTTTTAAAGGTCCAAGCCCCTGCAATGAGCAGGTGCTTCTTCCACCAGATCAGGTTCAGAAGGAGAGTGAGGTGTGGCCAGGAGCCAACCAAGAGCCCTTTATCATATTTCTTATGGCAAATTAATTTCTGGCTCTGTGTGGCCCCTTCTGATGCTAGTGAGAGACTGGAGAGCAAATACTTGTGATAATTGTGATAATTGTGTTCCTTGGCTTTCCCTGGATGGGAAACAGCCGTGGGATTGATAGGTGAAAAACTGAAGGGGTCTGCAAAGGGTGAGGGCCTTCTGGAAGTGCCCCTCAGAGGATGGACCCTGGGGCTGTGGGTCCATTTCACATGGGTCCAGCTTCCTTCAGCTGAGGAACAGATAAATCCCAGGTAGGGCAAGAAAGAGAATTCTCAGATTCAGAGGGGAAAATTCAGAGAAATTAAGAGAACCAGTAAGAGAAGGAAGGAAAGATTTGAAGCCTGGGTGTGTAAAACCTGAGCAGAACTTTCATTCCTTAACGAAGAGAAAATACCTACAGGCATGGCTGGGATAAATTCCCACCTCCAAATAGGGGTTCAGAGTAAGTGACGAGCCCAGAAGAAAACAAAGACAGACGTCCTGGCAGGCAGGAGCTAAGGGTGAGATTTCACAGTGTCTGAGCTCAGACTTGTGAAATAAAACAGGAGTTCCTCAGCCTTGTTGGGAGGACTGAGAACGAAACGGGACAACTGCGTGGTGGGAGTGAGACAGCCTGGGTGGACCAAATCAGCTCAGCAGTTTGGTTTTCCATGAGGATGCTGTTGCTTTTTGAGTGTAAGTGGAGTTATGAGGATGAGGAATTATCATCTTTAGGAGGAAAAACAAAATTCGAGAGCATTAAAACCATGGAGTGAATCAGCCTCTGAGCAAACTGGCACTGGGAAATCACAAGTACAAGCAACATGGATTTTTGAGAAACCTGCTGAAGCTGGAAGGTGTCACAGGGTGTTTTTTTCTGAGAAGGAGGAAACGTGGTCCAGACAAGCAGATGGGCTGTCAGGCTGACATCAGTGGTACACTTGGTGGAACAGCTTTGGAGAGAGGATTCATCAGTTCACAGAGGTAATTGGAAATGGAAGGAGACACACCTCAGGGTTAGCAGCCCTGTATCTTGCTGGATTAATCACATCTCACCCTGGCAGTGAGCTGACTGATGGTCTTGATAAAGAGATTTCAGTCAGTGGAATTTATCTGGACTCTCATAATGCATTTTATCTGCTGGAGAAGGGGAGAGGGGCTGTGTGGCTGTTTGTAAGGAACTGGCTGGAACCCCCCTCAGTGAGACCCAGGGCCCAGCTGCCCCTCTTTTATGGAATTATTTCATAAATGGGACCAAAAGTCAGAAATATGAATGAAATGTGGCCAACATCCAAGGACAGGCATTGCCAGCAAAATCAAGCTGAAAGTGCTCTGGGATGTGGTGGGTAAGGACTGGAGCAAGAAAAACATTCCAGGGTGTGCTGAGAGGGCTGTGGAGCTGGGAACAGAGAGTTTGGGCTCAGCTGGGAGCCTTGCAGGCAGAGAGGAGAGCAAAGACGTGGCTTTACAAGTCTCACTGGTGTGACTGCAGTGAAAGTAAACCAAACCTGGTGTCTTCAACAAGAGAGGTCCAAGGGAGGGAGTGTGGTGGCTGGGATGCTGGTGAGCCCTGGCTGGGAATGCTGTGCCTCAGTCCCTGTGGGAGGAGCAGGAACTCAGCAGGTGCTGCAAAGATGGGGAGGGACCAGGACTCTCCAGATCTTTGGCCTAGGAAATAAAAACTGGGGTGAGGAGAACAACCTGCCTCCCTCCCCATCAAAGAGGAGCTGTTTGATGGCCCCTGCTCAGTGCCCAGCAGGGACAGGAGTGTTTGTGCTGCAGGGCTTTGCTGGGGCTGGGGCTGATCTCTCCTGCTTCTCCCCAGTCACTTAGGGGTGCCCAGCAGGGACAGGAGTGTTTGTGCTGCAGGGCTTTGCTGGGGCTGGGGCTGATCTCTCCTGCTTCTCCCCAGTCACTTAGGGGTGCCCAGCAGGGACAGGAGTGTTTGTGCTGCAGGGCTTTGCTGGGGCTGGGGCTGATCTCTCCTGCTTCTCCCCAGTCACTTAGGGGTGCCTCCAGGACGGGGGAACTGCCCCCTGACCAGTCCTCTGCCCTTCGACCTGATTTACACCGACTACCACGGCCTCCAGCAGATGAAGCAGCACATGGGGCTCTCCTTCAAGAAATACAGGTGAGCAAAGCCTGCTCCTGTTCTCCATTTCATTAATTAGAAGCAAAAACTGATGCTAATGACCAATCTGAGCATTTGATTTTTGCCTGGCTGATGCCCTGTTGTGTCCCTCGCTGCCACGGCATGAGGCATTCTTAGCCTCACATATTTAGGATAAAAACCTCATTAAAAGAGAGAGAACTGGGGAAGGACCAAACCCTGCATGGGCCTGCAATGTGTGCCTCCATTCCATTCTTGCAGCCAGGGGAGTGTGAGCCTTGGGAATTTGTAAGGAGCCCTGTCCCTGGCTCCTTGAGCATTGAGACAAATGTCATCGTCCCCTGGTACATCACCAGCCAGGAAAATCTGCGATTTAATTTAGTGCTGATAGACCTGCTATTTATTACATTTTTTCCCCAACTCTTCCACTATCCTACACAATTTTATTAGAGAGAAAAATGACAAGCTGTGTTATTGCTTTTATTATAAATACATTTGCTCTTGCATTCTGTTTTGCTCTTCCCTTGCTTGTTGTTCGTCTCCTCTCCTCAGCCTTGTGCTGGTAGTGCCTGCCTCAGCATTCCCAGGATATTGGGCATTAATAAGCCTTGGGGAGGTTCATCACTCTCACAGCTGTCAGGGAGCTGAGAATCCAGGAATGGGAAATTGTCCTGCAAGGAGGGAGCAGCGTGGGGAAATGTTCCATGGGGAAGTGTTGCCATGATCCTTCCTAGTTTTCTGAGCGTTCATATTAAAGCAGAAGTGTAGCAGTTTCTCATGCTCATAAATGTAAACAGTGGCCCATGTTTTGTAAATTCTGCCCTGGTTATGAATTCCTTCTCCATGAGAAGGGCAGGTTGAATGACAGCCCCTTTGGCCAATGTGGGTGAGAGGTGGGAATGCCACCCTCCAATCCATGGGATAACCACCCTCCAATCCATGGGATAACCACCCTCCAATCCATGGGATAACCACCCTCCAATCCATGGTCACCTTGCTACAGGTGTATTATAGGAATAATAAACAAGGGGCAGTTGTTACTCTGGTTTTGAAGACTTTTCTAAGCCTTCTGTAAGGTTCTTCATATTGGAGTCAGAAATTTTACCTTATCACACTTTCTACACTAAACAATGGCCATGATTTGCTGTCTTTCATTGCTTACATATTTCTAGGTGGGAGGAGAAAGGTGATTGACAGTTGGCTTGACCAATGTAGGTTTAGAGGTGGAATTCCATCCTCCAATCCACAGGCCCCATAGGAAATGTATAAAACTGAGTTTTGTAAATAAACTCACCCCTTTTCTTCCTGCTTCACTCAGCAGCATGTCCTCCTGTAGTTCTTTCTGTGTCCATGGGGATCGGCAGTCTTCTGCTCCCCTGCCCTGCTGCTCTGAACCCAGACCTCTGTCTCCTGCCAAGGTCGTTTTTATGGGTACAGAGTCTCTTACAGTCTTACAACATCTTAGTATCTAAACAAGGTGATTTATTATATACAAGCATGTATCTGAAGGTGTGAGAGTTCTAAGAGCGGCCTTACAATACAGTCAGTTATAAACATAAATAAGCAAAGTCTAAGTAAAACAACAACTAAAACATAGAAATCTTAACACACAGAGTTCTAATGAAACAGCAAGCAAAGCATAGAATACTTAACAGGCAAAACTCTAGTAAGACTACAAGCAAGCATAAATCTGACATTACAGCTTCTTAGTAAATCAGCCTCCTTTTCCTGACCCTAAGCAGGGTTTTTCCAACCGAGGGGTCACGATAACAGAAAGGAATTACAAGATCACAGATCCCAGACAGGGGTCCCGGCTGTGGGATCACAACAGAAAGGGGTCTTGAGGTCCAAAACCCACACAGAGCCACTGATCACAGGGTTACAATAACAGTGAGGGATCCTGAACTGCACAGATCCTGGTCACAGGGATCACAGAGACAGGAAGGAGAAAACTCCAGAAGAGATTTATATAGATATAAAACAGGGGACATCAGAGCCAAGTGTCCTCATCTAGCGAGGACAGTGANATCACAACAGAAAGGGGTCTTGAGGTCCAAAACCCACACAGAGCCACTGATCACAGGGTTACAATAACAGTGAGGGATCCTGAACTGCACAGATCCTGGTCACAGGGATCACAGAGACAGGAAGGAGAAAACTCCAGAAGAGATTTATATAGATATAAAACAGGGGACATCAGAGCCAAGTGTCCTCATCTAGCGAGGACAGTGATAGGGAAGGGCTCCTTGGGAGGCTGCTGCACCCTCTGCTCGGGGTGCAGAGGAGGTGTCCTGGGGACAGCAGTGTCCTGGGGACAGCAGTGTCCTGTCCCCGCAGGTGCCGCGTGCGGGTCATCGACACGTTCGGGACGGAGCCGGCGTACAACCACGAGGAGTACGCCACGCTGCGCGGCTTCCGCACCAACTGGGGCTACTGGAACCTGCAGCCCGCCCAGTTCATGACCATGTTCCGTAAGTGGGGACCCCTGCAGAGCCTGCCTAGTGATGCCTGGGGTTTTATCTCTCTTGTGTTTCAGATTCTCTGCTGCCCAGGGGTGCAGGTCTGAGCTCACACTCAGGGTCACTCAGCTCTGCACACAGCAGGGACACAAAACAAATCCTTCTCCTGCTGCACACCCAGGACAACTTTCAGCCCAAAAGCACAAACAAGGGTGGGCTGGAGGGAGGAACAAGAAGGATGGGACTTCATAATCTGGTGCTGTAATTGGACAATTAAACCCCAATATGCAAATGAACCAAAACTTATCAAAATGTGAGACCTTGTGACCGGTTATCCATTTTGTGCCCATTTTGGGTCCACCTTGGGTGTAGCCCTGGCCAGGCTCTTGTCCTGCCCAAGGTATATCCTTTCAATAAATCTCTGCTTTATTCTGTAACTCTGTCCAGTCTCTGTTCCAGGTCAGCCTTCCCAAGGCATTACTAAAACAGAGGCCAGACAGAGTTAAAAGAATAAAATGCGTGTTTATTAAAGGCCTTCAATAGATACACCTTGGGCAGTGCAAAATGCCTCACAAGAGGCTACACCCAAGATGGACAACAGTCATGAGCTTTTCAGACAGATATAAGTTTGGTCTATTTGCATATCAGGAGTTAATCCTCCAATTACAGCTTCAGGTAAAGAAAACACATTCCCCCCATTTGCTCGCCCCCAATTCCCTTTTGTTTATACTTTCTGGGGCCTGAGGCAGTGATTGTGCCATTGGTTCTCAGGCCTGGAAGGATTGTTCTGTCTGAGAAAAATGTGAGGAGAGCTCACTAACACTCCATGTGGAGTTCAGAGTTCTACACTAATACAGTACAGGATCTGAAAAATATAAAAGATAAAAACTCAAGGCATCAGTGGGGGCCTGCCAAGATGGTTCTGGGGCTCTGAGATCCTCCACGAGGTGATGCTTGGGCAGTGTCATCCTGGCTCTGCTTCTGCTTCCCCCTGCCCACAAGGAGCTCCTGCTGGGCCACTCCTTGAGCTACAGAATGATCCAGGAAGAGAGACCAGGCTCCTTCCACGGGTCCAGCAGAGCCAGGGCACAGCCAGCAGCTTCCAGCTGGGGTGGTGGTGGTTGCAGAGCCTGCTTTGCTTTCGGCTGGGATTCTGAAGGGGAGGGCAGCTCAGTGATTGGGATTTGCCTGTGGCATGGGCAGGAGATGTGCGTGTCTGAAAGGAGCCCAGTGTCCCACTGGCTGCTGGGTGACTCAAGCATTGCTTTTTCCTGGCTGGATAAAGCCCCTCTGGCAGCCAGAGCCTCAGTGGGCTCTGAAGCCTGGATTTCATGAGCTGCTTGCATGGGGATTCCAGCTCCATTTTCCTCCACGCTCCAGCAAGACTCTGGAGCTGGGCTCATCTCAGGCTGTATCCCCAACCCTGGGGACACCCCCAAAAAACATCTGTCCAGCCACGTGTCTCCTTCCTTGGTGCCCACAGCTCACACCCCTGACAACTCCTTCATGGGCTTCGTGTCAGAGGAGCTCAACCAGACCGAGAGGCAGCACATCAAGGCCAACAAAGTGAGCAGCATGGCCGTGGTGTACGGCAAGGAGGCCAGCATCTGGAAGGTGGGTGTCCTTCCATCTGGAAGGTGGGTGTCCTTCCATCTGGAAGGTGAGTGTCCTTCCATCTGGAAGGTGGGTGTCCTTCCATCTGGAAGGTGGGTGTCCTTCCATCTGGAAGGTGGGTGTCCTTCCATCTGGAAGGTGGGTGTCCCTGGGGACATGTAGTCGTGCATTTCTGTACCCGAGCAGGTGTTTCTGTATAAGGAAGTTAAACTAGAATTTTCTGTGGCCTGCTGGTTGCAATTGGCTCAGTACCAGCACAGACACAGTGATGGGGCTTTGGAATGCATCTCAAACCCTTATGTGTCAATCTTATTGGGCAAAGAGCCAAATAGCCCACCTAGACCATAGGTTATTAAAGAGCCTGCACAGAGGTGCACAGGGCTTTTTGGGAATGCCTTAGCCAGTGTAACTGTGCTTGGTACACTGTGCACAGCTTATCTCTTTTCCTTTTGTAACATTTGTTATTTTTGCTGTTATTAAAACCTTTATTTTACAAAGCATATCCTGAGAAGCCGTCTCGCTATTTATTAAGCCATTTCTCCACTGGCTGCACCCTCGGAGGTATTGGGAGAACCCCAATAGGGACAGGCCAGGCAGGCAGGGCAGCACAGGCAGCCCCAGCCCCTGCTCTCACCCCGAGCTGTAGAGGGGCAGGTCTGGGTGTGTTTTGTAGGATCATCCTTGTCCCGCTGCTGGGGGAGGGATGTGGCACATCCAGAGCCTCCAGCAAACAGGGAGAGGCTGGTGGGACAGCATTCCCTGCTCCTTGCTCTGGGTGATGCTTCCTCCCAGCAGGCTCTGAGGATGAGGGTTGTGTATCGATGATTTTATGTAATTAGTTATAATGATTGCCACTAATTAATTGCAGTGATTGCTGCATTATGATGGGGATAGTTTGTGTCTGCTTTCAAGCACTCTGTGAAAAGGGGGAGGGGGTGGGTCACTGCATGGGGACAGCCCCTCCAGCCCCCCAACATCCCCCTGCACCTCCAGAGGGGCTGTGCGTGCACCCCCATCTCATCCAGAGCTAGCAAGCTGCTTTTCCTTCCAGGGCTGTAAAAAGGAGCTAATTCTCATTGTCTGTTGATTTATTTCTATTTTTCCCTCTGTGCATCGCCTGGGGCTGCTCCAGTTGCAGGTACTGTACCACACCAGCTGCTGCTGGGCTTTGCCTCTGCCTCTCTTCTCGGGAGAGAAAAGGTTTTTGTCAGAGCCAACTTTGCCTTGACGTGGGCTTGGTCCTCTGGAGCTGCTGGGATTGATGTGGGTTGATGCAGTGGGGGCTCTACCTCCTCCCCTTCCCAGCTCTCCTGATTAGCAGCTGCTAATTAGCAGGGATGCTTGTGGTGAGCCAGGATCCAGCCACGCCATCTCCTCTTTACTGGGTTTTCCATCACTCCCCAGGTCTGAGAGCAAATCCCCCCCTGCTTCTGTCTGGCTCAGGGGCTCCCTAAAAGCCCTACTGAACTCCCTAAATCTCATTTTAGGAGAACTGCAACACCTTGTCTTATTTTTCTACCATTCTCCTGCCCTTTCTTATCCAGAAGTTTCCTCAGAGCTTAGTTAAGGTAATTTGGGAAGGCACTAAAGAGAGTGAAAAGCCCAGAATGGACATTTCCCTCTACTCCGGGAGCTCCTGGCATTTGCTGTTTTGAGTCAGAACTCACAAACAACATCAGTTTTCCCCAAACTGCAAATTTGAGGTCATTTATTCCTGGGTGAAGAGGCTGGGGCTGGGCCTTGCTGGCTCCTTGAGTCCAGGCTGCCTGGCCTTTGCTTCCCATCTTGTGCTACTCCATGGTACATAAAAAAGGGAATAGAAAGGGGTTTTTTTCCTGATTTTGAGTGATTTTGAGGTCTAGAAAGGCAAAGACCATCTCCATCTTCTGGAGCCAGTGCTTATTTACCGGCCTTGCACCAAACACCCTCTCCAGAGCAGGATGTTTTTGACATTTAGAAACATTTCATTAAATCTTCCTTCCCTTTGTTTCTCATTTCCTACCCCTCTGAACTTGCCTCTGGCTCACAATAGAGCTGAAGTTTTAATAAGCTGGGAAAGCCTTAGAGCCTTGGAAGATCCCAGGGATCCATGGCTGAGGGCAGAAATACAGCATTTGAGGAGGCTGGGAGGCAACATACAGAGTTTTCTCAAATTCCCCATTTATAACTCCTTATTCCCCCTGGTCTTTGCTCTTCTGGGGCTGCTGCAGCACTAGAAAATCCAGCATCCAAAGGATGGGCCCTTTGTGGTTTTTTCAAGCAAAAAGATTCTGCAGCAGAGAAATTCTTAAAATGAAAGGCTGCTTTGGAGCAAAAAGGAGAGAGGCCTCCAAGAGAAGAAAATGGATGACCCCCTTCATTTTCCAGGTAGTGAAACAGGATTAAATCTGAATGAGAACATCCTAGGAACTTGTTACTTGGAATAAGAGCCCATTAGGAAGCTCTGGTCTTTGCAGGCTTCCTCTGAACCCTCTGAATCCTTTAATTCAGCAGCTCCAGGGTGGAAGCTGCCCTTGCAAGGGACAGGAAAAGGAGGAACTTGATGGTCAGAATGATGGATCCTGCAGCCTCTGGGGCTCTCCAGGAGCCTGGGGCAGTGCAGGATGTGTTTCCAAGGCATGAGGAGGGGCGGGTGGGGATTTTGCACTGCTCTGGGTCTGCCTGAGGCATGGCAGGTGCTCTGAGACAGCAGCATGAGAGTCAACCCCCCATAACCATGGAGGGAGGTCAGACCCATCCTTTGGTGTAGCTCACACCTCTGCCTTCCTCCCCAGGGCAAGGAGAAGTTCCTGGCCATCCTCAACAAGTACATGGAGATCCATGGCACAGTTTATTACGAGACGCAGAGGCCGCCCGAGGTGCCGGCGTTCGTGAAGAACCACGGGCTGCTGCCCCAGCACGAGTTCCAGCAGCTGCTGAGGAAGGCCAAGGTGGGTGAGTGAAGCTGGGAGCAGATAAGGATGGGAGACCAGAGAAACGAGGGTCCAGCCAATATGGTCACTTCACACCTTCTCCCCTTTATTCCCTGAGATGGCAGGTTAAATACAGAAATAACAGTTTACAGTAGCAGGTGCATTCTATTGGCAGTGAGAGTGAAGAAATATGCAAACAATCCCAAGTTAAGGCAGCCACAGTAGTGTCAGTGTGATTGCTCTATTCTAACACCCACACCTTAACTCAGTTCCTACTACGAGGTAAACTTATCTAGCACTACATAGGTTGGACGTTCGAGGCCCAGTTGGCCCAAACCTAAGGCCAGTTTAGGACATCTCTACAGGACATCTTCCTCCTGCTACAGGTGAGGGCACCCCAGGGCCTGTCCCCCTTCTCCTGTGCTCCTCCCAGGCCTGCAGGCACTCCCAGCCAGGATAATTAACCATGAGATCTCAGGAGGGGTAATTAGGCAGGAACAAACAGAGCACGTTTCAGATCAAGATGTGTCTGATGAGTTTCTCCTTGCAGACTGTCCAGAGACAGAACACAAAATTTCCTCATTAGCTCCCTTATTGCTGAGTGGGGTGGGTTGTTGTTATTGGGTTTTTTCTCTTTTCACCTTATAGCTGTGATAAAAATAAAAGAGATTCTGGGAGTGTGTGGGTGTGGGTGCATCCCTGTCGCCTTCAGCTGGTGCCTGGGGGAAACATTCCCGATTTACCAGCCCAAACAGCTTTGGCAAAGCAACCATTGCTCCAGGCAGGGCCCAAGTGATGGTTGTAAGCACCAGGGAGGAACCTGCAGCTCCTGGACCCTCCATGGCTGTGCAACGTGGGCTGAGCTTGATGGAAAAAGGGGAACTTTGGGCCCATTTTGTTGAACCCTTAATGTTGAATGTTGGACCCCACCAGAGTCTTGGTGAGCAGGGGCAGAGCAGCAGAGAGGGGATGCTGGTGTATCACTGCGAGGCCTACCAGGAAATGAGACTGGGACACAGGTTCTGGGTTCACCGAGCATGCAGGGCAGGAAGACCCACTTTATTTACAAAATTGCACTTTTATAGATTTGCTATGAAGCCTTTGGATTGGAGGATGGAGTTCCCACCTCCCCACCACACTGGTCAAGGGGACTGTCACACAGTCCTGTTTGTCCCAGCATGGAATGTAAAACAATGGCTCTGTTCCATAAACATTGCTGGTGTTTACATTAAAAGAGCATGAGAAGGTACAGTCTTCTCCTTAATATGAACGCTCAGCAAAGCTGGGAAAAACCTCATGGCAACACTGGTGGGTTTATCTGGGAGGGTCCCCATGGGGAAGGTGACCCAGCAGCCCTGTGCTTGTGCTTGCAGCTCTTCATTGGCTTTGGGTTCCCCTACGAGGGCCCGGCGCCGCTGGAGGCCATCGCCAACGGCTGCGTGTTCCTGCAGGCGCGCTTCAACCCTCCCCACAGCTCCCTCAACCACGAGTTCTTCCGCGGCAAGCCCACCTCCAGAGAGGCAAGTGTGACAAATGCCAATCCAAGAGTCCAGTTGAAAATAGGATTTGGTTTATTCAAAATCAAATTACAGAATTTCGGTAAAAAACCCAGCGGAGTTACGGTGACAGAGTTACGGAATCATCACAGGGTGAATGGGGATGCAGCCTCTATCGCAGTGCAGTCCCCCAAAGATTCATGAATTGGCCTTGTTTGGGGTCCAGGTTTTATACACTTTATTTTGGCCCTGGCATAAGATTGCCCCACAGTTCTTTTTTACCTGGAACAATTATTCGGATGCATTGCCCTCGTTGATCTGCTGAATGGGGTCTCCTATGGGAGGGAGAAGTGTCAATTTTAGTCCTCTGGTGGGTGAATGAAAGCCGGAATTTTTGAATGGAAAGGCGTTCTCCTCTGGAGATCTCTGCTGCCCACGGGAGGAGAACTGATTTCTTATCTTAATGTGTCCTCCTTTCTGATGCCAATCTCATCATCTCCAGTTCCTGACATGTCATTGTGTCCTCCTAAATGGTGGGTTTTGGGTGGTGCCTGCCTCAGAATTCCTCAGTTCTGTGGCTGGCTGGAATTTAGGTTATACTCTACATTACATTTACCAAATCATGATTTTAATATACTATAATCCATAAAAACACAAATTAACCCACTATATCTATCACACAAGTGAGTTGTTGGGCTGGTTGGGGCCACCCCCTTTGCACCAGGGCTTGGTCCAGCCTGGGAAGAGCAGCTGCTGCACTGAGATTGCCTTTTTTTGGGCGGGCAAGATTTCCTCTGTGGATGGGGTCCCCTGTTTGGGGGTTTGGATGCAAGGGGCTGTGCTGTAGGTTTGGGGTTTCCAAGGAGAAGGTTGTGCAGGAGCCTTCTGCAGACCCCCAGCTCCTTCCCCACCATCCCAGATCCACACATGCCCCACACCCTGCTCCCACCCCAGGGCAATGCTCCCCTGCTCATCCCTTTGTCACCAGGACCTGCACACTGTGGCAGGGCTATGAAATCCCTCCCAGGCTTGCCCATCGCTGGGAATTCAATCTAAGTAGAGCAGGAACTCTTTAAAAGTTAAAGGCTGGAGAAAATTGCCTCTTTTATTATTAATAAAGTGGATAATGCGGTGCAAGGCTCCCTTGGGGAGCAGGGAGAGAGCTGGGAGGGGGCTGTGCAGCTGGACTGGGCTGTCCTGGCCCCCCTGATTGCCCCTGCACCCCCAGAATTGGGTGTTAACACCCAGGAACCCCCAAAATTAGGTGTTAACACCCATGCACCCCCCAATTAGGTGTTAACACCCATTTGAGTGGGGCTGGGGCTGTGCTAGCCTGGAGCTGGGGTGGCAGCCTTGTGAGTGCCTCAGGGTGTTTATGTGCCAGAGGCAAAAAAGGTGATCAATCTTCCTGGAAAGAAACGAGGAGGGACAGCAGTGAGGAGGATAAAGCACACAGCTCCTCTCCTGCAGCTGGCAGGGGTTCAGGCCCCTCTGCGATGTTTTGTGGTGTCCCCAAAACACCTCCTCTGCTCAGCAAGCTCTCTCTTCCCTTCCCAGAGGAGATCAGGGCTGGAAAGGCACCTCAGGGCTGAAACAAAAGAGGCAGATCAAAGGTTTTTGGTTTTTGATCCCCAGAAATCACCTGTGTGGGAAGCCCAGGGAAGAGCAAGGATGTCAGTACCTGTGGAGTCCAAGTGTGTGGGCTGCCTCACATCAGGGTGATGCAGCTTCCAGCACTGCTCTCTCCCAGTGCCAGACTTTCCCAGCCTTCAGTGGCAATGAATTTTCTCCCTGCCTTGTTTCTGGAGCTGGCAAACCTGGCAGATGTGGTGCCTTCACATGCCCTTTCTGCTTTGGTGTGGTTTTTTCACCATGCAGACCCACAGAGGGGCTCAGGTCAAGCTTAAATTGTTCCTGTGTTACAGAGATGGAGATGCCCCAGGCTGCAAAGGGAGCTCAGTGTTGTTTGGAATATATAATATATAATATATAATAAATATATAATATATATATATATAATATAATATATAATATATGATATANTAATAATTCCAGTGGGAATTATAGCACTTCATCCTGAGGCTGGGGAGCAGCTGGATTCAGAGGAAAGCACCTTCCAGCACTCCCTGTGGCAGTGGGTCAGACCCCACGGTGTCTGTGGGGCTGCTGCTCCTCCCTGCCATCCTCTGTGAGCAGGAGAGCAGCAGCCACCCCAGCAGGGATGCAGAATCCAGCTGGCACTGCTGTGTTCCAGGTGTCCTCCCAACACCCCTACGCTGAGGAGTTCATTGGGAAGCCCCACGTGTGGACTGTTGACTACAACAACTCCGAGGAGTTCGAAGCTGCCATCAAAACCATCATGAGGACACAGGTATGGCCTGGAGCAGTTCTGGGGTGACCTCCCTGCTGCTGGGTTGGGACAAGCAGCAGCAAATGTTGGATCCTGGCTGTCCTGTTCACACATTAATCTCTTTTCCTTTCTCCTTTGGATTTTTCCATCCTTTCCTGCAGCCCCAGGGGCACACCTTGCTTTGGCTCTGTTTCCCCAGGGCAGAGCTGTGCCTTTGGGGGATCCCTGGGAATCCTGTGGGCAGGCCTGGAGCCAAGGGGAGGCTGAGATGAGGTTTGGGAGCAGGAGGCTGAGGTTGCTGGAGGTGTAGAGCAGTTCTGGTGTGATAACAAAGATAAACCCAGAGAGCTGCAGTCCCCTGCACCTGCCTCTCCCCCATTTCACTGATTGTTACCTTTGCATGGAGCAAATCGATGGGAATAACTTCAGGAGTTGTCTCTGTGAGGGATGCAAGGAAGGGGAGAAGCCCAGGGAAGGCAGCACTCCTGCTGTGCCCGCTCTGCAAACACTGCCTCATGAATATTTACCTCCCACCCTGTGGCAGGAGCCTTTCAAGCTGTCCAAATTATTAAAGTCAATTTTCCTGGAGGGCAGGAAGGCGCTGATGGCCATTTTGCTGGCAGTTTGCTTCAGCAGGGATGAGCCATCCTCTCTGGAGGACAGAGATGTGCTGTGAACCTGGGCTCAGGGTTGGCAGTGTTGGGATTTGGGGGGCACAGGGGTGATGCTGGTCACAGGAGGGTCATCCTTGCTTTCCCCTGCATTAGAAGCTGCAGAGGTGGGTGCTGTGACAATCTGGGGACCTGATTCAGGTGGCTGTGGCTGTGCCACCACCCTGTGTCCCACCTCCCCGAGGGTGATCACTGCAGCTCCTCACCCTGTGCTCATTTTCTCTGTGAGTTTGTAAAGAACTGATCAAACCCAACTGAGGAACACAGTTGTTGTTTTGCACGTTCGTTCCCGTGTCTCGATTAGAATTAAATTAAAAATAATGACATCCCTGCTGCTGTGCTGCCAGGCCAGCTGTCAGAGCTTGACCCTCCACCATCTGGGCTGGAGACAGCCCTGAAGTGAAGGAATTGCTGTGGGTGGAATGCCAGGAGCTGCTCTGGGAGAGAGAAGGGAAATTTCAGTTTTTCCAGAAGAAAGAAAATAGTGAAGCCTGGAGCTGCTGTGCTGTTAAAATAATTAAAGAATGGTGAGGCTGAGATGGAGGAAAGGGCTGTGCTGGTCCTGGGCTGTGCTGACTGCATGTGCACCAGGTCATTTAGGTGCTTAATGGTCTGGTTAAAAATGAAAGAACTAAAAAGGATTTTGGGGAGAGGTTTGGTGGCCAGATGGGCACTGGGCAGGGGCAGCTGGTGTCCAGAACTGGGCACTACTGGAGTGTGCTGCTGCTGTGCCCATCCCTGTTTTGCCCCAAGCCAAGCTCCTGTCTCAGCTCTTCTCCTCATTCCCACTCTGGGATCAGGACCCCCACTCTGCAGTGCCCTCCCACAAAGCATCCCAGCCTCTGGAATCACCCTTAAAGTCCTAAATTTACCTCAGATAAACAACTCCAGTCATTGAGGCCTCATTTGCATTGTGACACGAGGTGGCTCTGGAGAGGAGGGATTCCTTCCCTCCAAGGAGTTAATCCACAACTCACCTCTCTGGGGTTTTACAGAAATTGTATAAATCCTCCCAGAGCAGAGCAGGGAGTGAGTGTGAATAACTTACAGCAGCCTCCTTTTTTTCCTCCCCACACCTTTTTATCTTTTAAATAGAAAGGTTTGCTTTATTAGAGATGCTGTGACAGCAATTAAGCCTAAAAATTGACCTACCTTACAGGTTTTAGAGCCTTATTATGGGCTTTAGCTCCAGGAGTCCATGGGTATCTTGTCTTTAAAATACTGTTTGCTACAGCAGGAGCTGGAAACAAGGGCATTAGCAGGAGGAGCTGCAGAAAGCAGGTAGCTGGGCAATTTAGTGTTCCTGTTCCCAGCCAGTTACTGGGGTTTGGAGAAAATATTTTACTGACTCTTTTTTCCCCCCTGAAGGCAAAATGGGGTGCTCTGTTATTGGAATATCTAATAAATTTGTCTGTGTTTCAGAATAACCACCCTCAATTTATTTTTTTTTCCTGTCAAAACATTTCATTTCAAAATTACTGGAATGAAATACTATGGTTTTGTTTCCCATCCGCCTGCCTTTGTTTGGAAATACCCTGCCAATTTACTGAAAGGAATGCTGGATCTGAAATGATGCATTTCCCTTTGCTTCACCAACTCAGACAGATTGAACCTGAAACACAACATTTTCCCCTCCCTGATGGTTGAAAACACTGGAAATCGAAAACTGACCTGAAATTGATTTGATTTGGGGATTTTTTTGTTGTCATATGACTGAAAAATCACACATCCCACAGATGTTTTGCATCTTCTAGGCCAGAACTCAGTAAGACATTTTTGAGGATGTGGGATCTTGTGGGAAAACTGGCTCTGCCCTCAGGTGGGAACTGTGCTGGGGACCAGGGACTTGGAACTGGGATGCTGGGAGCCAATCTGGGAATTTGGGATCTGGTTCATTAACCTGGCAGTAACTCTGGTGTGGCTGAGCTGACAGCAAGCTCGCCCTGCTTTGGTCCTGGGAGGATTTGGTGATTCTCAGCAATATTTTAGTGTCCCAGGGGGGTTTGGTGATTCTCAGCAATATTGCAGTGTCCCTGCAGCAGCCCAGTTTCTCCTGCTGAGCCCCAGGGCTGCAGCCTGGGTCAGGCTGTGCCACCCCACAGCTCTGCTGGGCTGGCAGAGCTCCCCAGCACGGGGCTGGCTGCTGGCTCTGTGCAGGCAGAGCAGTTGGGATGCAGCCTGCGTCCCTCCCAACCTAGTTCTGCCTGAAAGAAACTTCTTCTTCTGCAGGCAGAGCTGAATCATGCCTGGGATGTGGCTTGGGTTTGCAATCTGTGCTTTTTTCCCCCCAGAACAGCCCTTGTGCTGCCCTCCCTCGTCCTTTTGGAGGTGACACTCGTTCCAGGACACCCTCCAGCTGCTGGGCAAGGTTTTTGGCAGGCTGTGTCTCTGCCATTCATCTCACTAGGAGCAGGTCTGGGTTTCCCTGAGGGTTTGCATCCCTCACCTATTTATAGGGAAAATCAAAACCAGGGAAGCACCAAACCCTTCTACCCCAGAGATCAAATCTCAGCACAGGGACAGGGGGCAGAGAGACAAGTGGTGTCCCCCTGGGAAAGGTGATGTTTGTCCCAATGATGGATTTCTGTCTGTTATCTTAGAGGAGAGAGGTCTGCAAGCCCCACCATTTTCTGGGCCTTCAGCTTTTCCCATTGTCAAAACCAGTCCTCACACATGCAATTTAATAGACCCAATATTCTGGTGTAGTGAAGGGAGAAGGCTTCATTATATTAAAGTCAAACATACAGGACTATAATGGAAAATTATACATTTCAGCCTGTGCCTGAAAGAGCGGCACATTAAACATCACAGTGAAAATAGCTGGTTAAAATGTTCCAGCCTGCTGTTACGTGCCAGCACAGAATTGCATTATTTTTCTACTTACTTGTCTGATGACGCTCAGATTTTTTTCCACCCCGCTTTCTTTTCCTTTTGAATGAAGGAGACTTCATACTCCCTTCAGCTGGGGACTCAACCCAGGGCTCTTGTGGTGGCATTCTCATGGGAGCAGTAATTCCCTGCTTGGCTGGTGGAGAGAGCACTGGGGATGGGAAGCTCTGCCTCTGAGGAAAGGATGGCAAAGTCCATCTTACCAACCCTTCCATTCCCTTGCATCATTCTGCAGTGGGATGCAGTGATCCCCACCTCAGAACCCTCCTCCTCCTCCTCTTCCTCCCTCCCAGGGCTCTGGGGACATCCTGAGCTCCCGACGTCAGGAGTGCCATTAACAACGTGGCTGTTGAGAAGAGGCCGAGCCTGTCAGATTTTAATTAAACAATTATCTTCTCAAAATTGGCATTTTCTCAGTCCTGAGTGCACCAGCTGAATCCTAACAAAAACTGGAGAGGGGAGCAGAGGGAAGTGAGAGCCTTGGGGGGACCCTCTGAGAGGGAGAGGGGCTGGAGGAGCAGGGGCTGCAGTGGTGCCCAGGGATCCCACAGGGAGGTGGGATTGCACCTCTGGGTGCAGTGCAGGCACAAGGAGGGTTTGTGTGATGTGCTGCAGCATTTTGGGGGATGAGGCTGTTTCTGGGATGATGTCTGCACCATTCCTGGCAAAAAGGGGTCCTGGGAAAAGCCCCCCATGAAGGCAGTGGTGAGATGAGATGAGCAAGGGGTGCTTTGTCTCCTCCACTCTGGTGCCAGACAGCCCCAGCCTGGCTCTGCAACTGAGACAGGGAATTTTGCTTTGGGAGGACTCTGCCCCAGTTAAGTGAGAGCCCATCAGGAATTCAGAGGCAGGATTGGTGCCTGTCACTGTGTCAGCCCTGATTAGCGTGCACATCTGTAATTAGATGGAGCAGCTGTGATTTCCAGCCTGCCTGAGATCTCAGGTGGGATATTTATGGCAGGGAGATGCTTAGAGGGTTCTCAGCAGACTGAGCCTTTGAGCTTGGTTTTGACAGGTACTTCAAAAGGAAATAGCTGTTTTGGAGGTGCAGAGCTCAGGAAAGCAGCAGTGTTTTCTGGATTAATTATCTTCGGGTGGTTTTGCTTATAATCCTTCTGAATAAAGCTCTGCAGAGATACACAAGTGGAAAGGAGGTCCCAGGACTGGCACCTTCTATACACCAACCTCCTGCACCTCCTGTAACATCCCTCTGGGGAAATAAAGTAGCATATTTTATAAATACATTAAAAATATGTATTCCAAGGGCAGAAAGTTCCTTAAAAATAATTTGTTCCAGAGGGAAGGGAGGCATCAGTCCCAGCCCTTGTGGCAGTACTTCTCCCATGGGGAAAATCACTACAGACCTGGGAGCAATGGTCAGGCACTGGTCCTGCTGAGGACAGCCTGGCTGCCTGTTTCTGGCTATTCCTGGCTGTTCCTGGCTGTTCCTGGCTGCCCTGGAGCCTGTGCCACCACGGTGCCACCACCGTGCCAGGGACAAGCTCATGTGGGGACACTGCTGAGCCACCATGCAGAGGAGGGAGTTTGCCCTGCCAGGACCTGAGGTGACTCTCAGAACAGGGAGGGCAGGCAGAGTCTCCTGGAAACAGGAGCATTTTGTAACCCACACTGAAAATCTCCCATGGTTTGAGCTCTGCTGGCTCTGTAAATAGCAGTTCTGGATGTGGAGGTGCAGGGACAGCACTGACATCCCTGTGGGCCCCAGTGTTTGCTGCATCCCAGTGCTCACCCAGCTCCTGCCTCTCTGTCCCAGTCAGTGCCAGCAGGGACCACCAAGCCCCTAGGAGTGGCAGAGACGGTGGCTTGCACCCCGTCACAGCCCCCTGCACTGGGCAGCAACCCCTCAGTGGCCTGGCAGTGGGAAAAGGGAGATGTTTTTCTTTGGATTGTGCACAGCTGGTCCCAGCCCTGCCTTTTCCTGGCCAGTTTTGTCTAAGCCAGGGGTCTGAGCCTGGACCTTCCTTTCTGAGGGGTCAGAGCTGTGTTGAGATCAGGGGAACAGAGGGTGCCAGACCAGAACTGGGGCAGCATCAAAATGTTCTTGCTCTGGATTAGATTGGCATCTTTTCCAACTCTACCCCTTCCCCTGAATTTTAAAATTGCTCCTCTCTTGCCCACAGCTGAAGGCTGTTTCTTGGGCTGGAACAGTTCATGCTTTAGTTTAAAGTGACCTATTGGATGAAAACTGATTTGATTTTATAACTTACTAAAAGCAGAGGAAATGGACACTAAAGTGGAACAGGGTGATTTCATTTTCACTAATAGCTTGAACCCAAAGTACTCCTCTCTCTTCATCACCTCATGGCTTGTGAGGTTTCTGCAGCCCTGGGATTTCTGGTGTTCAGACACAAGTCCTGGGATTAGTGGGTGGGAGAGGCGTGCCCGAGGTTCTGCTGTCTCAGGGGCAGGGCAGGGCTGTCCCCTCCTGCTGCCTGTGCTCTGCTCTTGCCCTTCCCAGGTGGATCCTTACCTGCCTTACGAGTACACCTGCGAGGGGATGCTGGAGCGGATCCACGCCTACATTCAGCACCAGGTTGGGAGAATCCCTGTGCTCCCTGGGGAACCATCTCACTCCTCCTGGCCAACTTTCCCTCTTCTTTCCCTGCTCTCCCATGGGCATTGTGCAACCTCTGCCCTGATTGCAGAGAGCATGAGGAGATGGGGCTGGGGGAGGTTTGTCATGGACCAGAGGTGCTGGGGGAGGTTTGTCATGGACCAGAGGTGCTGGGGGTTGGTGGAGGACACCTGGGGGTGCTGGGGCTGGGTCAGGGCCCTTCTGCTGCAGAGAATAAAGCAGCACTGGGAGAAGCAGAGGTGAGAGAAGAGGTTCATCCATCTATGCACGCAGGTGACCTCAACCTGATGAGCAAAGTCATCATCCCAAGCATCCTCCTGTCCCACCAGCAGCCTCCCTTCCCCACTGCCAACCTCTCAGGGCACTGACCCGTTATCTTCTCTGCCACCAGGATTTCTGCACCGCATCGTCCCTTCCTCCACCTCCCAAGACCAAGAGTCCTGCTATGCAAAGCCCTCCCAGCCCGCTGGCCCTGTCCCCCAACTCCACCCACCTGGTGTGGTCCCCCAGCGCCGGGGGGACGCCCCGGGCGTGGCCCCCGCTGGGCTCCCTGCAGGTGTGGGTGTCGGAGCCCCAGCACACGTGCACAGAGACCTGCAGGCAGCACGGGCTGGTCTGCGAGCCCTCCTTCTTCAGCTTCCTCAACAAGGAGGAGGTGTTTCTCCAGTGAGTCGGGGCCTTCTCAGGGACCTTGTGGGGTGAAGAGTCGGGGACAAAGTATCTCTATAAGCAAAGTTGCAGGGGTAGCACACGGTTTATTGTGGGGGCCTTGCTTGTAGCTGCTATGCACAGCTAAAGAGCCAGGAGAGCAGGAACTGAGAGCAGGAACAGAGCAAAAGCCCCGGAGGTTCTGAATACTCTACATTAAATATCTTTCCAGGTTAAATAGTCTGTGTTACACCAGCTAGTACACAGTCTCATCACCTCCAGGAGGGTATTGTTTAATCAAGGGAGCTGCCCTCAGCTTAGCACATCGTTGTTCACAAGCTGATGGCTCTGTACCCCACACCCTAAATCTCAAAGCTTGCTTTCATTTCTATCCCACTTGCTGAACCCACACTCCCAGAATCTAAACGACCAAATTTGCAAGGTCTTTCTACTTCATCTTGCCCAACAGTGGGGGCCACCAGACTGGTGACATTCCCTTTGCTTCCCCCATCCCCTGCACCCATTTTCCTCAAGCTCCCCCTCCCAAAATCGCAGTGATGAGTCTTCATGCCCACGGCAGTGCAGGCAGGGCCCAGCTTCACTCCTCAGCAGGCAACAACAGCGTTTCCAGGCGTGGTTCCACCTCTTTCCAACCCCATTCCTCGCCACCTCTCCCTTTTTATGTCTCTCTCTATAAAAGTGCGTTTTGAACACACAGCGGTGAAGCTTTAATAGAGTATAAATCTGCCACGGGGCTCTGTGCTGCTCTCTGGGCAATTAAAATGCGAGCGTTGCCGGTGCTGTCACGCTGGCCAGGCAGGCGCTGAGCGCCCGCTGACATTTTTATATGAAAAATTAGAGCTGGGCCTGGCTTTCACTCCTTCCCCCTGCACAACCCCCTCCAGATCTAAAAATGATCCAACTTGGGACTCCTCAGCTGGGAAGGGTTGGTGGGAGGGCAGTGCCAGTGCTGCAGTTCTGTCTGGGAGGGGAGGGGTGGTAAAATCCACACTGGGCATTTCTGCTGCTCCTCAGGGCTTTTGCTGATGCCCACCCCGGTTTTCTGGCTAATCCCAGGGAGCATGTGGGCATTCACTGATCCCCTGTCCCTTCCAGGGAAGGTTATCTGCAGCGGGAGGTGTCCATGGAGAGTGGACAGAGCTGTTGGTCAGCAAGGGGCTGTATAGAGCCATCATGAGCTGGAAGGGACCCACGAGGATCAATGAGTCCAACTCCTGAGATCTCTGTGGGGCTCTGTGGGTGGTTCTGAGCCATCTGTGGGTCAGGGCGATCTCTGTGCCACAGGGTGGAGTTGCCAGGGTCTCCCCGTGTTGGGCTGGTGACTCACACGTAGCCAAGGGGTGACAAACACACATGGGCAAAGCTCTGCCCCACCCTTAGCAAAGGAACCTCCCCAGGAAGGACAGAACCCCCCCAGCAGGGCGCTCACCTGACCTGACCACCTTTTGTTGTCCCCAGGCTCAGCATCGCCTGCGACAGCACCGAGTTGGAGATGAACCACCTGTACCCCGCGGTGGCCGACAGCGTCCGCGAGTGCTACCTCCAGAAGGAGCCGCTGCTCTTCAGCTGCGCCGGCTACAACGCCAAGTACCGGCGGCTCTGCCCCTGCCGCGACTTCCGACCGGGACAGGTGGCCCTCTGCAGGGACTGCTTGTGACAGGAGTGTCCCCACGTGGCCCTGTGCAGGGACTGCTTGTGACAGGAGTGTCCCCAGGGTGGCCCTGTGCAGGGACTGCTTGTGACACAGCTGTCCCCAGGGTGGCCCTGTGCAGGGACTGCTTATGACATGGGTGTCCCCAGTGTGGCCCTCTGCAGGGACTGCTTGTGACATGGGTGTCCCCACCATGGACTGCTTGTGACACGGGTGTCTCCAGTGTGGCTCTGTGCAGGGACTGCTTGTGACACGGCTGTCCCCACCCTGGCCCTGTGCAGGGACTCCTTGTGACACGGGCGTCCCCACCATGGACTGCTTGTGACACTGCTGTCCCCTCCGTGGCGCTGTGCAGGGACTGCTTGTGACACTGCTGTCCCCTCCGCGCTGGTGACGCGGGCACCGCGTGGCTTTTCCTCGGGGCGCTGCGGCTGCCCGGCAGCAGGGACGGCCCCTCCCGGCGGGCCAGCCGGGGCTGTCGGACTCTGGGGGTTGTTTTGTCCTCCTGCCAGCTGTGAGCGGCCGTGTCCTGGACTTTGGAGTCATTTTCTTCCCGAGGAGTGCTCGTCTGACCGCATCCGAACCCGCCTGGACCGGGATGGGGTGGTGGGG
Source organism: Cisticola juncidis (assembly GCA_013400215.1). Lineage (NCBI taxonomy): Eukaryota > Metazoa > Chordata > Aves > Passeriformes > Cisticolidae > Cisticola > Cisticola juncidis. The sequence goes on from VXBR01010774.1 coordinate 86,715, forward strand.
AGAGAGGGGTTCCCTCCTCTGGCAACGGGACAAGCCACCAGCAGACTGCAGTTTCAGGGTTTTCCTCTTCTTCAAGCATCTCAAGTTGGTTAATTTATTGATCTTTTTTTTTTTAACCCTCCCCCTGACAAGTGGTAAATTAAAGGGAAATCCACACCCAGCCCTTCTGTGGGAGTTCTTGGGCAGAGCTGCTCTGGGGGACAGGGGTGGTGCTGGTGGGGATGTGGAGCTGGGGGAGGACAAAGCACAAGGAGAGTGCCTGGGTTAGATGGACACACTGGGGACTGCACCCCTGGTACCCCCAGGAAGAGCCAGTGTGGGCTGGGCAGGGAAGGGTGGGATGGGGCTGGGGTGGGCTCCTGGGGAAGCTGCTGGTCCCCAGGCAGGGCAGAGGTGCCCAAAGTGATCCCTGCAGCCTCCAGGCTGCTCTTCACCCTCCTGGGCCATGCATGGAGCTGAACATCCCCCCCAGGGATGGTTGGAGGTGGTGGTGAGGGCACAGGGGCTGCTCAGGGTTCAGGTGAGTGGGCGGAGGGGAGGATGTGCTGTAGCACCCAAAAGAAATTCCTGTGGGCACTGACTGAGGGCAGAGCAGCTGAAGAGCAACATCCTGGCCCTGTGTGCCCCAGATGCTGCCAGCACAGCAAGAGGTGAGCTCCAAACCACCATCTTCCATAGAACTCTCTGCTTCTTCCATTTATCTTAGTGCTGTTCCTCTTGCTTTGGGGGTGGTTTCCCCCCACTGCCGACATTTCCCCTCCTGGCTCATCCCCTGGCTGGGCTGGTGCTGGCTGGGGTGACCTGGTTTGTTTTTGTGGGGTTGCTCACCAGGACAGGGTGTTGCTGTAAGGTTGGTGCTCAGCCCTGCTGCTGTTTGCAAGGTTGAATGGGGAGACTCCTGCATGCCCAAAATCAGGGGCTGGAAACTCCTGGCCTGGCTGGTGAGGGAGGCTGGTGGGGTGGCAGCCTGAACTGGCACTGTCACTGCAGGATTCCTGGTGGAATTGTCCCCTCTGGCTCACAGTGAGGGATGGGGAGCAGTGACACGATGAGTGCACGAGGTCTGCCTGTGACCCAGCCACTCCCTGGAGCTGTGCCACCCCCCTGGCACCCCCAGCCTGTCCTCCCCGTGACAGGTTTGGGGAGAAACTCCCATTCCTTCAGCTGTGCTGCACCATTGGGCAGAGCCCAGCTGCCCTCACCGTGTCCCTGCTGTGTCACCACGGGGTGCTGTGTCCCCTGGGCACCCCAGGTGAGCCTGGGCACCCTCTGTGAGCCTGGGCACCTCCTGTGTCCCCTGGGCACCCCCAGGTGAGCCTGGGCACATCCTGCCCTGGGTGAGCTGGAGCTGCTGCCATCATCCCAGAGCAATTTATCATCCTCAGCTCCAAACTGCGTGGGCAGCCTCCCTCCTGCCTGTGACGCCAGCCGAGGGGAAGGATTGATTAAGTAATTTTTGTGTCTTGCAGCCAGCGTGTGTCTAAATAAAAGCAGCACAAGCCTCTCTTTGCAGCAACACCTCTCCACAGCACCTTTCATCCCAGCCTCAAAGCATCCCCTGGCACTGAGTGCTGCCAGTGCTGGGTGGGCAGGAGCTGGCCTGGGAGAGGCACGGGGGGTCTGCCAGCAGGAACCACCAGCAGTTCACTTCCCAGGGTTGTAAAAACCAACTAAAACCAGATTTTATAGGAGATCTAAGCAAGTTTTAAAGACCAAGGGGCTAGGGATGCCTCGTGAGGCAGTGCTTGTTACACATTAGCTCCCTGGGCAGCTTTTTGCACTGTTTCTGCTCAGCTGCTTTTGAAACAGCCTTCACCTTTCAGCAGTGCAGCGCTGCCTCCCACTGCAGAGAGCCCAAATTATCCCCTGGCAGGAGCGTTTTTCTGCAGGCTGAAATAAAAGGTGGCTGGGTCACCTTCGCCGCTGTCGTGGGGAATAATGATCTGTCTGGAGCCTTGTTGGATCTCAAGTCAGCCTGTAAATTTGGGTGATGGGGCTGAGTGAGGCTCTGCTATTGCTGTTGTGTCTCTGCCCCATCAGCAGGCACTGAGTCCTGCTCAGGGGCAGACTGGGGAGAAATCTGCTCCTTTGGCCTCGTGGTGATGGAACATCCATCCCTCGTGGGTGTTGGATGTGACAGGGACCAGAGTGTGGGTGCTGGGCAGTCCCTGCTGCCACATCCCACAGGCCTTGGTCTGTAAAATCCCACAGCAGGGCAGGCTGGGGGCTGAGCTGCTCTGGGAATGCCAGTGCTGGGTGCTAACCTCACTTTTGGGTGCAGAATTGGCACCAAAATATTTGTTATGTGGTTTGTGTGTGTGCCAGGGGCACCGTGGCACCCTGATGTGGAGGTGGCAGGAATGGAGGTGCTGGTGTGAAACAGAAGGGACTTGGTCACCTGGAAATGCTTTTCTGTGCCCTGGCTGTGCCTGCTGGTCACTGGGGCATCCCAGCTGCCTTCCCAGGCTCTTTCCCAAGCTCCAGCCTGGTCTCCCTGGCCAGGACGCATTTCAGTCTGGAAGGGAGATCTGAGGACACAAACATCAAATTCACAATTTATTAAGCAGGAGCATGAAAGAGATTTGAAGGGAAGCAGAGCCACTGCCATATGAAAGAGGTTCTAATTCCCACAGCTAATTGCAAAGAATAAATCCCCAGTCAGGAGGGGAAAAGAAGGGGAAATGGTGTCAAAACCATGAATAAACCCAAAGAAAATGAAATGTGGAGCTGTCAGCTGCACTCTCCGATGCTGCTGGGTGGGACAGCTTGTCCAACAGCCAGAGTGGGTGTGTGGGGATCCCCTGGGGTCCCCTCAGGGTGGGGTTGGACATTTTGATGGCATCTCTGGTGGCATCCAGCCAGCAGAGCCTCCAGGAATGTCTTGGATTTTTCTTTTTTTTTTTCCTAACCTGTTTTCTGGCAGCTGCAAAACCAGGACAGGCGTGTCAAAAGAATGATATTGTTCTGTAAATCCATTTTCCTTACCTAGAAACGAAGCCAGGGGCGATTTATGTTTCTGAGCCTCACTCTTCTTCTAAGTAATTCCACCCAGAACTTTCTTTATGGAGTCGATTGGGGTTTTTTCCACCCCTCCTGTTTTTAATGTTAGTGACATCAAACCCTTCCCCTGCAGCGGGGGGCTGTGAGAGGATGAGGGTCCCTGCCCTGTCCCCCTGCAGCATCCAGGGGTCCCTGCCCTGTCCCCCCGCAGCTCCCCAGGGCTCCTCTCCCCGCAGCCGCTCCCTGCCCGGCGGGGACAGCCCGGAGCAGCGATCGGGGCTGGAAATCCGGGCCGGGGGAGGTCACGGTGCTGCCCCGCTCTGATCTGGGGCTTTATTAGCGAATTGTTAAAGTGGCTTTTTCCTCCTGATCCCGCGCTTATCAGCGGCCGGGTAAAACTGCAGATCGCATCGCTGATGTGGACGGTCCGGGCAGGAGAAAAACCCATTTATTTCTCCTAACGGGTTTATCAGCAGATCAGGGCGCTGCTGAAGATGTAAGCACCGCGGTTATTTCCCCGGGTGATGGATCTCGCTGCTGCACAGCCTCCGGGAGCCTGACAGGGATGGCTGATGGACCCTGCTCGGCGCTGCTGCCTCATCTATTTCAAGGTCTTTCTTTAATTGAGTCCTGTCTCTCTGATGTCGGGGGTTTTTCCTACTTTTTTTTTTTTTTTACTTTTTAAATATTATTTTCCCCCCTTTAGGATGACTTTCCCAAAATAAACGAATGCATTTAATCTCCTGTCCCCTTCCCTCATCTCTCCCTCCCTGTGGCAAATCCAGAGCTGTAAAGAAAGTGAACAAATTGAAAATCTGTCCTCAGACTTACTGGGTGAAAAGAGCAACAAAATCTTCTGCTTTTTTTTTGCTTTTTTCCCCCTTTCTCTTTCTTCTTCATCCTTTATTTTATTTTATCCTGTAGAAGGGATGTGAACTGGGTGAAAGTCCTTCTCAGAGCTGTGGGGCTGAGCATTCCCGTTTTTATCAGCTCCAGCAGCGGTGCCCAGGACACTCATTGTGGCTCGTTAGTGGAAACCATTAAAGCTCGGGGTCGATATTTTCTCGGGAGAGATAAGGCCCATTCAATATTATTCCCCGAGGCAGGCAGAGAAATACCAAGAGCCATCCTCAGACCAGAGCAGAACTGCTGAGGGAGCAGCTTCTGCTGCCAGAGCCTGAGGAGGGGACAGGATGGGACATCCCCAGCCCAGAGAGTCTGGAAGCTGAACCAGGACTCAGCCCTCAGCACCCAGATCCTCTGGAGAGGGGGGAAATTAAATTTGGGGAGGATGAGGGGAGAGGGGAATGTCTGGGGGGATTTGGTGGCTCTGTGAGGTTTGGGCTCCTTGGCACAGGTGCCACTGCTGCCTGCAAAGGGCACCAGGAGGGGAGGAATAAATGGATAAAGTGTCCATTCCCAAGCCCTGGAGCTGGCTCTGGAATGCCAGAGGAAAGGGCTGGAGGGTGCTCAGCCCATCTCCTCTGAATCTCCCAGAGGCTCCCACCACCCTTCACCCTCTGGAGCTGAGGTTCCAGTAGAGACCAGTTAGAAACAGGAGAGAAGTTTGATTTTAGTTTTAGAGAGAGCTGCCAGAGGTATCAGCTTTCCTCTAAATATAAACCAGAAAACAGGAAATAACGATCTGTCCTAATTTAGTGCCTTTCATCTACGGATTCAAAGCATCTGACAGCATCTCTAAGAAATAAGGGAAGACTGCAACCTGCATGGAAATGCAGCCACCCCAGAGCTTTGTGTGCAGCTTTTTTTGCTGAATGTTGCCTTGCAACCCCTCACTCACCAGCCCTGATTCCTTCCCAGTTTCCCCAGTTTGCCATCACTGGGACTGGGACCTGGAAAGTCAGCCTGGGAGTGAGTGATGTTCTTGCAGCTTGACACCGTGCACAGCTGGCTCAGAGCCACCGAGCGTGGAGGAGTGTTTATTTAATGAATGAATTTAATGAATTAATTTTCAGGAGAGTGCTGAGAAAAAATAATAGGGAGTCCCAGCAGCTCTGCCAGCTGTCTGGCTGTGTGCAGCAGTGGGAGCAGGGCAGGATCCATGCAGGGAACAGGGAGCACAGCAGGCCTGGACAGTGCTGGGGCAAGGAGGGTCACTGAATTATGGCATGGTTTGGGTTGGAAGGGACATTTAAAGCTCATCTCATTCCAACCTCTCCCATGGATGCCCCTCCCATGGGCAGGAGAGTTTTCACTGTCCCAGGTTGCTCCAAACCTTGGCCAGCCTGGCCTTGAACATGTCCAGGGATGGGGCAGCCACAGCCCCTCTGAGAAACCTGTGCCAGGGCCTCCCCTCCCTCACTATAAATATTTTTTCCTTATATTCAGTCTGAAATGACCCTGTTTTAGTTTAAAACCATCACTCTTTGTCTTACCACAACAGCCCCTGCTAAGAAGTCTGTCCCCATCTTTCTTATCAGCTCCCTTCAGGCCCTGGCAGGGGCTCTGAGGGTTCCCTGGAGCCTTCTCCTCTCCAGGTGAGCACCCCCAGCTCTCCCAGCCTGGCTCCAGAGCAGAGAGGTTCCAGCCCTTGGAGCATCTCCGTGGTCTCCTCTGGACCCACAGGAACCCACCCATGTCCTTCTCCTAGAGCAGCTGTAGGTGGGGAGATCCTGGTCCAGCAACGCTTTCCTGAGGGAAAGGCACCCCTGGCTGCCCTGGCTGCTGCAGAGCCTGGGCACTGGAACTGCTGCTTCCCCCTCTCCTGGCATTGCTGCCTCAATTTTTATCTTCCCTGTATTTCAGGTTCTGTGCAGCTCTGAGCTCACTCTCAGGGTCCCTCAGCTCTGCACACAGCAGGGACACAAAACAAATCCTTCTCCTGCTGCAGACCAAGGACAACTTTCAGCCCCAAAGCACAAACAAGGGTGGGCTGGAGGGAGGAACAAGAAGGATGGGACCTCACAGCCTGGAGCTGGAATTGGACAATGAAACCCCAAAATGCAAATGGACCAAAACTGATCCAAGGGGGAGACCTCGTAACTGTTTGTCTATTTTGTGACCATTTTGGGTCCACCTTGGGTGTCCTGCCCAAGGTGTATCCTAGAGGCCGAAAGAATAAATCTCTGCTTTATTCTGTAACTCTGTCCAGTCTCTGTTCCAGGTCAGCCTTCCCAAGGCATCAGCATTCCCAACCCTCCACCTTTGCTGCCCACTGAGCCCCTGGGTGTGGTTTGTCCCTTGCTCTCACCAAGTCTGGCACTCCGGGATTTCTTTGCATGGTCTGCCCTGGAAACAAAGGAGGATGTTCCACCAGATTGACCTGCAGGGTTCCTCAGCCCCCAGACCCTCAGGGCACCAGCAAGAAGATGTTCCATGGCTGTCCCCAGGCCCTTGTGACATTCCTGTCCCTCTGCAAAGGCTCGTTCAGGGCTGGCACTGAGGTCTGAGGCATCCTGTCCCCACCCTTTGCCATCTCTGCACCTGGGTCAGACAGTGGCAGTGGCTGGGTGTAAACTGGAGCCCCTCTGGCTGTCCCCAGCGGGGCCAGTGGCACCACAACCTCTGTGTCACCACACAGCAGTGACAGCCCCCTGCCCTTCCAGCTGTGCCCAGGCCGGGACTGGGCTTGGCAGCAAGAAGTTCATAAAGGAAAAGTGGGAGGCAACGGATTTGCACTTTTAATTAACTCACCAAATTAATTCCAATTAGGAGCAGTAATTTGGGTTACAATGGTTACTCATCTTTCCCCCCAGCCACAGCTGCACTCCCTCTCTTAACAAAGGGGAGGAGTGCAGTGACCTGTCCATGACACCAGAGCTGCCACCCGGGCACCCCCTGGTGGGAGGGGATTGGGTCTGGGCCCCTAGACCTGCTGCTGCCCGGGGTGGGGACAGTGAGGGGACACCTCTGTGTGACCCAGTGACCCCCAGCTGAATTTCATCATCGATGCTATTCCAAGAAAGCTGCGAATTTGGCTGCTCATGCTCCTGTTTGAGCAGGTTCCTGCCAGAGAACCAAAGTGCAGGGACATTTCAGGGACGTCCCCACTGCTGCTTTGTGCTGCAAAGAGCCTGGCTGAAAACATCTGCTTGTCCTTCTTTTCCTGGGCACCAAGCAGTGCCAGGTGGCCTCAGCAGGGACATGGAGCAGCCTTTTCCTCCTGCTTTGTTCTGGATCACAGGCGGGGCTCTGGACCCCTCAGACCGCAGGGGCAGCTCAGGATTGTGTCCAGCCCTGCCCCCAAACCCTCCTTGCTTCACTCCTGCTCCCTAAACCCAAGCCAGCAAAACCTAAACCTCCTCCCTGCACCCCTCTCCTGTTCATGCAGCTCCCGTGGGAGCATCCCAGCTCACCTTTGCTGTTACCTTGGGGAATTTGCTTCCAGAGCCATGGGATGTAAGATCCCTGCCTGGCACTGGGGAAGATGCTGCCAGTGCTCTATTGGAAATTGGCCAAGAGGCTGAAAGATGAACTCTTGGAGAGGCTTTCCCCAAAGGCTGGCTCCCAGCAAGGCCACAAGGGAATCTTGGATGCCCAGTGTCCTGGATGCACTAAAGCAGTCGGACAAAGCTCCATTAAATACCCCCAGAAAGGACAAATTCACTGACAAAGTCACACTGCCAGTATTCAGCAGCACAGAAAATAGGGGATTATGCTCCTTGCTTTTGGCTCAGCCTCATCCAAAGCTGCAGAGAATTGTGCACCACAGATCCCGGGGTTATCCTTCTTGGAAGCCTGTTCTGCTGCAGAGGAAGGGCAATGCTCCTCATCCTCCTCATCCTCCTCATCCTCCTCATCCTCCTCATCCTCCTCATCCTCCTCAACCTCCTCATCCTCCTCCTCATCCTCCTCATCCTCCTCACCCTCCTCCTCATCCTCCTCCTCCTCTGGCCACCCCCAGGCAGAGCCTTCTCACCTGCCCACCCCCAGCTCCTCCATCGCCCACCAGGGGCTCAGCCGGTTTTGTAGCTGCTATTTTGGCCGGGTGTTTTTGTTGTAAGTGTTGTTGAACAGGAAAAAAAGAAAAACTCGAGGCCCCTGGTGGTATTTTTAGTCCCGTATCGGTGACTCGCTCAAAAGCCTCAGCAGGACTGTAAAATGAAATTAATCTGCATCTGCCGTGCGTCACTTTTACAAAGCTTGTCTCCTCCTGCTGCTGCGGGGATGGTTTGCAACCCTCGGCTTGGGAGAGCGCCAAGTACCTGCCAGGCAGCCCCAGAACAGCTGACAGCAGTGGGGAACCAGCAGGGACGGGGGTGAGGGGCGGGCAGGGGAAGGAAATCGGATTCTCACGGAGTTTGCAGGGAGGTTGTGCCTCCTCCGGCTGCTCGGGTACCCCACGGGCACTGTCTGTGCAGGTGGGGTGAGCTGCACTGGTGGTGCTGCATTGGTGGCAGGGCAGAGCTGCTGGGGAACCCCTGGCAGTGTCCACCACCCTGGATGGGGAGCGGGAAGAGTTATTGCCATGGAGACTGATGAGAGGGATGGAAACTGACTGCAGTGTCTTGGTTTGGAAAGACAGGTGTCTGTCAGGGAAAACTGGGGTTTACCTTGGAATGGAGAATGTAAGACCCTCTCTCTCCAAATAATTACAGTTTTGCAATTAGGAGATTTTGGGAAAAAATATGGGGATAGGAATAACAGTTCTTTACTAGGCATATTAAAAATGAAAATGCAGAAATACAAAAAAAAAAAAAA
>VXBR01010774.1:103097-117872 GCA_013400215.1 Cisticola juncidis
CAGGGCAAAGAGAAGACTGAAAACCTGATTACCCCGGGGAACAGCAACCCCGAGGAGAATCTCAGGGAACAGCAACCCTGGGGAAGACCCCACTGCCTCGGGGAACAGAAACCCCGAGGAGAATCTCAGGGAGAAACGACCCCGAGATCGGACCTGGTGGACAGGGAGCTCTCAGGTGAGCTCAGAAGGACTCTCTGCAGGTGCCTCTGTGCAGTTTTGGGCACTGAGTTACATAAACCCCACCCAGGGATCCCAGCCTGGGGCTTTGGGAGGTTGGGGAGGGATGTGCACAGAGAATCGATGCTGGACTTTTTAACAGCCACACAGGAATTGAACAGAGGTTTTTAAGGGCTCCTCAGGCAGCAGTGGCTCCCTCTCTGTGCTGTGGTGGGGTTTGTTGGGCTGGGAATTGTTGCAGAAATGAGGCCTGGCAGGCCTCTCTGGAGATCTAAAGGCAGAAATGCCCAGTCATGGTGACTGGGCCAAAGAACCCCTCTCCTGTGCTCCGACCCTCTCTTATCTCCTTGTAAGACAATAGGTCACTTTCTACCCCAACTCACACTATTAAACCACTTCTCAAAACCTCAGTACCCTATAAAAACCCCACTTTTTCCCCAGCTCAGTAGAAGAGCTGTCCCTGAAACCCTTCACAGAAGATATTAATAAAAAATCATCTGTAAAACTTCATACAGTGCTTCTCCTCTCTCTCCCTGTGTCTGCCAAGGCACCTCCGCAAGCTCATGAGCTGAGAATCACTGCAAAGAGCTGGTCACTGCTAAGAGCTGAATATCACTGATAATTAAGCTTGCCAAGTGTTGCCTGTGCCTAAAAGCTTTGCCAGAGTTGCTTAAGCAAAAGAGCACATAAGTGCACCCCTATCCGAAAACAACCAAAGCAGCCAAAACTAACTAAAGCTACCAAGAAAAAACCAAAAGGGAATAGGGAAGTGCTGTGCTTGGTGCCTGCTGGGTGTTTGTCCCAGGTGCTTCTCCAAAATGCACTGAGAGCTTGGATTATGGCACTGGGGGAGCTGCTCTGCTCTGGGCTGTGCTCCTGCCCTGCTGAGGGCTCTGCCAAGGAGGATCCTGGTGGATCCCTCACCTCTGTGTCCCTGCTGCCCCCAGCCATCCCCTGGTGAGGCTGGAGAGGAGCCCAGCCTGTGGTGAAAGGAGAGGGAAGGCAGGGAACAGGGAGAGGAGCCCCCAGGGTCAGCTGGGAATCAGCTCTGAGCCAGGAGAGGTGAAAAATGAAGCAGCCTGAGCATGGGCAGGGATGTCACATTCAGGAGTCTCAGTGGAGGATGTCCCTGTTGCTTTGGCAGTGGTGCCACTCCCCTGCCAGCTCAGTGTGGGCTCTGCACACCTGGGGCTCACTGTGTTGGGTGGGACCATTCCCATGATGTTCCCCAAGCTGCCCCGGACCAAGGATCCCTCCCCATGCCCAGGGACCCTCCAAATCTGCCCTCAGGGAAGGCAGGCAGCTGCCTTGGTCTCCTCTTTGACCCAAATTCCTCGGAGCAGTGCCCTGTGAGGCCAGGCACACAAACACTTCCTTGGGGGCTGTTGCCTTTTCCAGGCTTTCCTGGCTGGAAAACGCTGCTGTGGGGTTTGCTGCTGGCTCCCTGCCTCCATCCCTCCCTGCAGCAGTGCAGAGCATTCCCTGCAGAGCCTCCTCAGGAGGGATCCCCTCCTCCACACCCCCAGCTGCCCTTTGGCTCCTGGGACCTGCAGGGAGGCACAAACCAGGATTACAGAGCAGCAGCAAGAGGGAAATGCCAGGGAGCCCCGGGCAGCCTCGGGCTTTAAAGTGCCGTGTTTGCTCATCCCCTGGTATCCCCCTGCTCAGAACAAACCCTCTGCTGCTGAGCAGCAATTCCACACAAATCCTTTGGCATAAAGCTGCTTCCCAGAGGGGTTTAACAAACACTGGATGGAGCCTGGTGATGCCTGCTCTGCTCCCAGGGCATCCCAGCTCCAAAGCCCCCTGTGCTTCCATCTGCCCTCAGGGAGCAGCTCCGGCAGGGGTGAGCAGAGCCCACCAGTGCTCCCTGCCAGGCTGGCAAAGGGGCTCTTGCTCCCAGTTTAACCTCCTCCTCCTTCCTAAAATTGAGTAAACAGAGAAACCCTTTTCCCCTTCACCTCCAGCCCTGGCTCCTGGGCTCTGGCTGCCAGATGGCAGCGAGCAGAGGCTCCTCTGCCCCTCTGCTGCCAGCCTGTCACGGCTGCCAGAGCAGGGGGAGCTTTCCCAAGCCTCTCTCAGTGCCCTGCACCATCTGCAGCATGAGCCCAGGGCAGGGCCAGTCGCTCAAGGGCTCTGCCTGAATGAGCAGCATCAGTCCTGAGTGTAAAGCAAAGGGGAGCTGGATCAGAGGCACTGGGGGGTGTGAATGCAGCCAGGGCTCGTCTCCAGGGGATTGCCTCTCTTCCCCATCTCCTTTTCCCTTTTCCATCTCCTTTTCCCTTCTCCATCTCCTTTTCCCTTCTCCATCTCCTTTTCCCTTCTCCATCTCCTTTTCCCTTCTCCATCTCCTTTTCCCTTCCCCATCTCCTTTTCCCTTCCCCATCTCCTTTTCCCTTCTTCATCTCCTTTTCCCTTCTCCATCTCCTTTTCCCAGTGTCTTTTGATGGGTGTTAAAAGCAGCCTGCCCTCAGAAGATGCTGCATGTAGATTTACAGGTGCTGTAAGGTACCTGCTGCAGGAGCCCTAGCACGGATGTTTGCTGCCTGCAAAAGATCTTTTACTCATTTTCTTGGAGGCTGTTGCAGCCTCATGGGATTTTGAAGGACCAGGGAAAGCTCAGTAGCTCCTGCCCATCACCTTCTCTGAGCCCACGGCCATGGCCAGCTGTGGGGATGTCCCCTCCTGTCACCCTGAGCCACAGGAGGATGACAGGTCAGGGCCACCCAGAGTAGGGAAATCTGTAGCCCTCCCTTGGTTTATTCCCAGAAGGAAGCAATCCAATTTGCCTCACTTGTTAAAATTTGAGTTATTTTTGAACAGCTTTTTTCAAACTGGAAAATGGGGAAAGCATCCCGAGCTGAGAGCTGCCTTCCCTGGAGCTCAGCTGGTGCTCTGTGAGCCGCAGAGGAACCTGCCCTGTGCTGCAGAGGATGGGGAGCCCTTCCCTGATGTTTCCAAAGTTTTAAATGCAGGCTGGGATGTCTCGCCCGGAATGCAAAATCAACAACACAGAAGCAGAGGTCTGCAGTGAAAAGTTGCTCCCCAGCAAAAGGGACCCAGCCTGTTTATTTCTTTTCATTTTATAATTTTGTGGGTCTGGTAGTGGATTGGCTTCTGGGGTTGCTGCCCCTTCACCCCACTGGCCAGACCAGCTGTCAACCAACATTATTTTCAGGCTGGAAATATGGAAGCAAGGACAGTGAACAAAACCAAGAAAGGTTATTGATGTTCCAAAGTGTGAGAAAGTGAAAAACTGACCCTGAATATTGTACAGAAACTAAAGAACTGACTCCATCTTATAAGCAAGCAGAAGGCTTTAAAAAATCTCAGAAAAACCAGGGCAACAGGGATGCTGCAGCAGACAGTGCTGGTGCCCACGGCAGTGTGCAAAGTGCTGCTTTGGCAGCTCCCACAGGATCCCCAGCTTGAGGGCTGGGACCCATCACAGGAGGAAAAACAAAATCATGTCTGTGTCAAAAGCAAGAACTGAATCTGCTCTGCTGATTTCCCAGGTGAGATCTCTGCCAGTGTTTAAAAAGGATAAATGAGACGACCTGGATAATTACAGGCCTGTCAGCTCCGCTTCGATCCCGGGCAAACTGATGGAGTGGCTGATGTGGGAATTGATTAATAAAGAATTAAAAGAGAATAACATCAGTTAATGAAAGGAAAGGCCTCAGTGTCTACCAACAGGTTGAAGGCAGCAGGATTTGCAAGAGCAGCTTTTTGGGGCTGAGCTGCCTGCTTTGGAGGGAGTGGGGCTGTGTGAGGTGCATTGGAGCACAGAGTGGACATCAGGGACCAGCAGGGCCACAGCTGGATGTCACCACTGTGTGAGGTGCATTGGACCACAGAGTGGACATCAGGGACCAGCAGGGCCACAGCTGGATGTCACCACTGTGTGAGGTGCATTGGACCACAGAGTGGACATCAGGGACCAGCAGGGCCACAGCTGGATGTCACCATGGGCTGCCACGTCCCTGTGGCTCTGCCTTCAGCCTGTGCCCCTCTGGACAAGCTGAGCTCCCTCCTGGCCACGAGTGGACACAGCAGAGCTGAGCAGGGCACAGAGAACCCCAGGAAAAACTGTTCTAACCCTGCTTTTTCCAGCCCTGTGCATCCCCCTGCCCGCTGTGGACTCCTGGCATCGGGAGGGGATCTCAGCATCCACAGGATCCATCCCGGGCTGGCTGCAGCTCCTGCTCCTCCTGCAGTTGCCATAGGAACAGACGAAGGCCTTTAAAGCATCGCAGTGGGGAGCGTGTCTGGGTCATGCTGGGGAGCAGGCAACCATTTTATAGTGATAATAAATTCAGGGAATTGGGAATTTGGCCGAAGTAGCACGCAAGGAAAGGACTTGAAAAGGCAGAATGGAGATAAATGAATGAAAATAATTTTATGAGGAATGGCCTGACTGAAATCCTTCTGTGGAGTTCAGAGAGAGGAGCCTGGACACAGATTGTAGGGAATTGTTTGTCCCTGAAGCCTGAAGATAGAAAGGCAAAGGCAGCACCTGAAAGTGTTTAGGGACTACTGGATTTCAAACCCCTTCCTTATCTTCAGTCCCTGCGCTGCCTGGCTGTGAACTACTGCTGGCCAAAGATTTCCCATCCCTGCATTTGCATGACAGGAACCAGAGAGGCTCCAAACCATCAGAGATGAGAGCTGGCCAAGCAGAGACAACCCTGTGAAGGTCATCAAGGATCTGCTGAAGTGTCTGCACGGGGCCATGGGGGCAGGAGCCAGGGAGAGCTCTGCAGGTCCCTGAAGGTCTCTTCAAGCAGAACAGGGGTCTGGGATGTCCCCTGGGGTGATACTGGGGAGCTCCTGGCTCAGCTGACATTATGGGCAGGATGGGTCTAGGAGGTCTGGGGGGTCTGGGATGTCCCCTGGGATGATCCTGGGAGCTCCTGGCTCAGCTGACATTATGGGCAGGATGGGTCTAGGAGGTCTGGGGGGTCTGGGATGTCCCCTGGGATGATCCTGGGAGCTCCTGGCTCAGCTGATGCTGGGGGCAGGTTGGGTCTGGGGGGACTGGGGTGTCTGGGATGTCCCCTGGGATGATCCTGGGAGCTCCTGGCTCAGCTGATGCTGGGGGCAGGTTGGATTTTGGAGCTCTCAGCCACCTGCTCATGCTTGGCTGATGCTCTCCTGCATTGTGGTGTGGAGCTGCTTTCTGCTCCAGCCTGGGACCCTCTGTGGGTGCTTCCCACCATCCTGGCAAGTTCCCTCCCTTTCATACAGATCCATGTGCTGTGCAGCATCTTCCTGCCTTTTTTCCCCCCTGTCTGGTTAGACAGAAGCAAAACCTCTCTGCCAAAATGTTCTTTGCTGACAGAGCCCAGCCTGTCTGTGTTCACAGCAGCTTTAACACACCCAGGTTCCACTGCCAGAGCGTGGCAGCAGGAGAACACTGGGTGGGTGTGGAGGGGGTGGCAGGTCACTGCCCCATGGCAGCAGCGTCCTCGCATGCCCTGAGGAGCTGGGGAGCAGAAAATGGGCGGAATCAGCCATACCAGGCAATGTTTGTGTTTTCCCAGCCCTTGGAGCTGTGGTAAATGCAGACCCCCTGTGTGCCCCAGCCTGGCACTGCTGGCATGGCACAGTGAGCTCTGGGAAGCCCATGCAGGGTTCCCCTCCCCAAAACCCTCTGCATCCCTCCCCTGCTGGAGCTGAGATCTGATTTTGTTTTGTGTCACCGTGTCCTGTTGGCTGGGAGCAGCAGGGTTTCTCATGCTGAGTTAATCCCCTCATCATGTCAAACCAGTTTGGGTTATTTTGGGGACGGCTGCAAGGTGCCAATTTGTTCCTCCTGGCAGCACCAGGCCCCTGCTTTGCCTTAGCACTTGTACTTGGCAAGACAAAGAAAGCCTGGAGCTGATGCCTCACACAGCAAACAAGGCTCGTGTGGGACCTGGGACAGCTGCTGCTTTCAGCTGATGCCCAGTTTGGTTTGACAAGGCAGTGGGAAGAGCTTGGAAGGGACTGGGCTGGGATGTGAGAGCCCAAGGCAGGGAGGCACCAAGAGCTGCAGCAGCTCCTGGAGCAGAGACCCAGCCCTGGGCTCTGCTCCCTCCTGAGGAGGTGCAGAGGGGCCTCTGAGCCCTCCCAGACACAAAATCTCTGCCTGGGAGCTCCAGCAGAAAGAACTGGACTCTGCTCATGCTTCCATTGTCCCATCCACAGCCCTGGCTGTGGGGAACCTTTCCCTGGGCTGGCTGGAGGCATCTCCTGTCTGTCCTGGGGACAGGGGGGTGATGGGGACACGGTGTGAAGCTCAGATGCTCAGGTCTCATTTTGGAACCATGGCAAGGGACAGGTGGAGGGGACAGGGCAGGCTCTGTGTGGTCCCACTGCAGGCACTGGGCTCCAGCTGGGGCTGGAGAGTGGCCCTGGCTGCCCTGGGGTCAGCACAGAGCCTGGGCACACAGTGGCTGCAGTGGGCATGGGTGGCCCTGTCACTGGGCTGTCCCCAGGCAGGGAGGGTCTGGAGCAGTCCCGTGCCAGCCATGGAATGGAATGGAATCCTTCATTAAGGATGGAAGAGACCTCTGAGGCCCTCATGTCCCAAAGTTCCCCCAGCAGCTGCTCAGCTCCTGGAGCCAGCCTGGCTGTTGGGATGGGGGTGCCTCTCCCAGAGCAGACGGTGGCATTTTTAGGATTTCTCTCTGTGGCCCGGGTGACTGGCTCAGAGATTGCCTCTCCCCCGTGCCCAGCATCTGCCAAATCCCTGTTCGGATGCAGCAGTGGGTGCCAGGACAGGAGGCTGTGCCACGTGTGGGGTGGGAGCTGCAGGGTCCCCCTGCCCAAGCGGGTGTGAGCGGGGAGGCCCCGGGGTCTCAGCTGGCTGAGGGTGGGAGATGCCCTCTGAATCCTCCTGAAATCCCCAGCACTGCTGGGAGCTATTCCCAAACAAATAAAACACGGAGCACCTCCCACTGCTCTCACCCCAGCCCTTCCTTGGAGCAGGAGTAGGGAAGGGAATGTTTGCTCTATTTCGGGATTCCTGTGCTCCGGAAATCTCCTCCAACTGCACAGAGCTGCTGCCGCTATTTTGAGGTCCCTTCCTCCCCTGCCATCCCCAGAGGCTCCTCACTGAGCAGAGGAACAGAAAACAACACAATATTGCTGCATTTTGCTGAGTTTCTCTGTTTCACATGAAAGGAAGGTGCTCTGGCCTGCCGGGGAGCAGGGTGTGCTCTGGGAGCCATCAGAGCCAGAGATGCCAGCAAGGAATTGGATTTTTTCCTGTCTTCCCAGGATGCTGCCACAGCCACCATGACCCTGCATGCCCTCTGGGCCGCCCCAGGTCCTGCTAAAATCCAAAATTCTCTCTTCAGGCTTCTGTCCATCCACTCCTAAGGGACTCCTCTTCCTCAGGAGCAGTGGGAAGGACCACGGGATCCTGGCGTGGAGGATATGAAGCATTCATTGCTTCCCAAACGTGGGAAACCCCCAGGTGATGGCGAATCCAGGTTGCCAGGGGGTCTTGGCATGAGTGGTTCTGTGGGATTTTGGGATGCTGCATCCCTGGGCTCCCCACAGCATCCCACCAGCGATGGCAGCATGAGGGTGGATCCATCTCCCATCCAGAGGGGATGGAATTCCAGCTGGGACACTGCTGTGGGGCTGGCACACAACTGCTTCCCCTCACATCCTGCCTGGGAGGATCCCTGAGAACATTTTCTGATGCAACTTGCATATCCCACCCATCAAAACCTCAGGGAGGGGTGGATTTGCTGGGTGCAGGGACCAGGATCCCATCCCATCCCATCCCATCCCATCCCATCCCATCCCATCCCATCCCATCCCATCTCCCCCCATCAGTGCCTGAACACCACGGGATGTGCTGCAAAAGGGAGCATCAGCCATGACTCTGCTGCTTTTCCGTGCCCCTGACTCTCCCCAAATCCCAACTTTCCCTCCTGGACCCTGGGATTCAGGAGCAGCTGTGGGACAAGGGTCCTCCCAAGCTTGTGGTGTTTGATGGAGCTGGGACCAGGCAGGACTGAGTGACCTGGTCAGCTCTGGCTCTGGTCATTTGGATTTTTTAATCCATTCTAGGCATTTGTCATTTGGATTTTTTGATCCATGGGAGCTCAGCACCATCCTGAATTCCCCTGCCACTGTCCCAGCACTTCCAGCTGTACCCTCAGCGTGCCAGGGCTGCCTCTCACCTTCCCAAGCTTTTCCTGGGGTGGAAGGAGTTGAAAGCTGAAAACTCCAGAGATTATTTATTTCAGACACCTCTTTTAATGAGCAAAGCAGAAAGCTTGGTTTAAATTACCAGCTTTTAATCTTGTTTCTCATTTGTGCATTTTATTTATTCCCATAATTTGATTCTTTATTGGTAACCACCGACCTGCAGCTTTGGTTCTTGTAAAACTCCGCTGTTTTGCTAAACAGAAGAAAACACTTTGTATGTGGGAGGTTACTTAAGCAATTATGTGGCTTAATGTACATTTACAGCAATTCTTTCTGTTTGCATTTATTATATTATAATATAGGGAATGATGCATTTCTTCTTTGTGAGATGATTATTAAGTTTGGACTCACACCGTGTGCCATGGTCTGTTTGGATAGAAATTGGGTTTCAATTTAAGATGCCCAAAACCCAGTATTAAAAATGGGTTTTATTAGTAAAATGAAACCATTTAAAATGTGCTAGCCACAGATGAAAAAATTAGCTTATCTGAGCATTTATTTAAAGCTGATTTCCTAAACAAGATAAGCAGTATCTGCCAGGAGGGAGCTGAGTGCTTTGTTCCTACTTTTCACACTCTTTATGGGTTTAAAATTAATATAATACTTAGGATTTATTCGCAGGCAGGAAAAGGCAAAGGAGCTTTTCCACTTTTCCTCATCCCAGATTCCTAGGGCTTGCAATGACTAAAATTACTGGGAAATGTTAATGCAGAAGGAATTTATTTTGCCTGCAGTTTCGGAGGGTAGGGATGCTGGGAGGTGCTGGATCCCCCCCTTCAGCCACTAAAACTTCCATGGTTTTAGAGCTTCTTTATAGAGCTGACAGCACCCATGTGCTGCCTGATGTTTTTAGACAAGCTGCTTAAATTACCTCAACAACAAACTCAATTTTTAATAATTAAAAAAAAAAAATTAAAAAAAAAAAAAGGAAGTATATTTAGGTAAAGAGAAACCACTCCTTAGCTGGAAACACTCCAAAAATTAAGGTGGAGAGCTGTGCCAGAGCAGGCAGGGAGCACTTCAGCCCCCAGTCTTTTCAGGCACAGAGAATTATTATTATTTGCCTTGCCACAGCACTGAGTCCAGTCCATAACTTCTCGTTCTCCTTCCCGGGAAGGGGAATTTTTCCCCATTTGCAGGTCAGAGCCGACAGTAATTGCCCACTGCTGCCTGCTCGGGGTTCTCACTGTAACAATCCCACACAAAATAAATGGCTGTGAGCTGCTATCAGCAGCTTTCTGCCCAGCAGATCCAAGAGGGTGCTGTTATCTCAAGGAAAAGAATTCCACGGATTGCACATAAACAGGGACAGGGCCATCCTAATAAAGATAAGGGATTATGTGCATCATGCCCATAAAAACGCCCAGGGTGGGTGAGAGCTCCTGTGTGGAGAGGCTGGAGCTGTTCCAGGGCACATCCTGTGCTGGCTGAGCTGGGATGGCCTCTGGGTGAGGGGAATTCTTTGGCATTTCCAGGGATGCTGTCCTGGTGAGCTCAGGGATGCCAGTCTGGGGTTTGACCCCTGAGATGAGGGTGATAATTTGTCTCTGCCCTTTGAGGAGTCTGAGCTGGGTGCAAAGAAACACACGGAACCTTCAGGTTTCTCATGTTCAAGGTCTCACTCTCTGTTTATTCTTTCTTATCTCATAAGCTCTTCTGCAGAGCAGGGGCAGCGATGCTCTCCTCCCCTCTGGGAGGGTCTGGACCTCTTATACTGCAACTACATTTCTATTATTTACAATTAATCACCAATACCCAATACCCACAGACAGGTCAATCTACTCTGACCCTATCCAAACGTGCCACCTTCAGAGCAGAAATGTTGGAGAAGAAGGAGAAGGAGAAGGAGAAGGAGAAGGAGAAGGAGAAGGAGAAGGAGAAGGAGAAGGAGAAGGAGAAGGAGAAGGAGAAGGAGAAGGAGAAGGAGAAGGAGAAGGAGAAGGAGAAGGAGAAGGAGAAGGAGAAGGAGAAGGAGAAGGAGAAGGAGAAGGAGAAGGAGAAGGAGAAGGAGAAGGAGAAGGAGAAGGAGAAGGAGAAGGAGAAGGAGAAGGAGAAGGAGAAGGAGAAGGAGAAGGAGAAGGAGAAGGAGAAGGAGAAGGAGAAGGAGAAGGAGAAGGAGAAGGAGAAGGAGAAGGAGAAGGAGAAGGAGAAGGAGAAGGAGAAGGAGAAGGAGAAGGAGAAGGAGAAGGAGAAGGAGAAGGAGAAGGAGAAGGAGAAGGAGAAGGAGAAGGAGAAGGAGAAGGAGAAGGAGAAGGAGAAGGAGAAGGAGAAGGAGAAGGAGAAGGAGAAGGAGAAGGAGAAGGAGAAGGAGAAGGAGAAGGAGAAGGAGAAGGAGAAGGAGAAGGAGAAGGAGAAGGAGAAGGAGAAGGAGAAGGAGAAGGAGAAGGAGAAGGAGAAGGAGAAGGAGAAGGAGAAGGAGAAGGAGAAGGAGAAGGAGAAGGAGAAGGAGAAGGAGAAGGAGAAGGAGAAGGAGAAGG
This sequence comes from Cisticola juncidis, assembly GCA_013400215.1. NCBI lineage: Eukaryota > Metazoa > Chordata > Aves > Passeriformes > Cisticolidae > Cisticola > Cisticola juncidis. The sequence continues at coordinate 113,960 of VXBR01010774.1, forward strand.
AGAAGGAGAAGGAGAAGGAGAAGGAGAAGGAGAAGGAGAAGGAGAAGGAGAAGGAGAAGGAGAAGGAGAAGGAGAAGGAGAAGGAGAAGGAGAAGGAGAAGGAGAAGGAGAAGGAGAAGGAGAAGGAGAAGGAGAAGGAGAAGGAGAAGGAGAAGGAGAAGGAGAAGGAGAAGGAGAAGGAGAAGGAGAAGGAGAAGGAGAAGGAGAAGGAGAAGGAGAAGGAGAAGGAGAAGGAGAAGGAGAAGGAGAAGGAGAAGGAGAAGGAGAAGGAGAAGGAGAAGGAGAAGGAGAAGGAGAAGGAGAAGGAGAAGGAGAAGGAGAAGGAGAAGGAGAAGGAGAAGGAGAAGGAGAAGGAGAAGGAGAAGGAGAAGGAGAAGGAGAAGGAGAAGGAGAAGGAGAAGGAGAAGGAGAAGGAGAAGGAGAAGGAGAAGGAGAAGGAGAAGGAGAAGGAGAAGGAGAAGGAGAAGGAGAAGGAGAAGGAGAAGGAGAAGGAGAAGGAGAAGGAGAAGGAGAAGGAGAAGGAGAAGGAGAAGGAGAAGGAGAAGGAGAAGGAGAAGGAGAAGGAGAAGGAGAAGGAGAAGGAGAAGGAGAAGGAGAAGGAGAAGGAGAAGGAGAAGGAGAAGGAGAAGGAGAAGGAGAAGGAGAAGGAGAAGGAGAAGGAGAAGGAGAAGGAGAAGGAGAAGGAGAAGGAGAAGGAGAAGGAGAAGGAGAAGGAGAAGGAGAAGGAGAAGGAGAAGGAGAAGGAGAAGGAGAAGGAGAAGGAGAAGNTAATCACTTCTATTAAAGATGCAATTGTGGCTCTGCCCTCGTGTCCCAGGGCACAGAGATTTTCCTAAAGGGAAGGAAGGGTTTCCTTTCTGCTGTGCTGATGCCTTAGGATTGCAGCTTTTATATTTTTCAAATCCTGTACTGCATTAGTGCCTAACACTAATAACACACATATAGAGTGTTAGTTACTGTTTTCACCTTTTGGTCAGACAAAACAATTCCTCTGGGCCTGAGATTCAAGGAAACTGTGCCTCAGGCCCCAAAAAGTATAAACACAAGTGAATTAAGGGGGGAGCAAACTGGGGAAATGTGACTTCATTACCTGAAGCTGCAATGGGAGGATTAAATGGACCAAACTTTGAATTGTCTGAAAGACTCGTGACCATTGTCCTTCTCAGACATAGCCCCTCTCGGGGGTGTCTGACTGCCCAAGGTGCATCTGCTGAAGGTCTTTAATAAATACCCACTTTAATTCTCTTAATCTTGTCTAGCCTCTGCCCTAGAGGCNGCTCTTCTGCAGAGCAGGGGCAGCGATGCTCTCCTCCCCTCTGGGAGGGTCTGGACCTCTTATACTGCAACTACATTTCTATTATTTACAATTAATCACCAATACCCAATACCCACAGACAGGTCAATCTACTCTGACCCTATCCAAACGNGTTTGCCCAAGGTTTTGGGGCTGGCACCCAGCCCTGGTGGGAGCAGGGCACTGAAGGGCTGCACCCAGGAGATGCTGGGCTGGGATTTTGTGTCAGCCCTCCAGGGGAGCTTGGGCACCATGGGACAGCAACACCAGGGATTAATTTGTGTGGAGGCACAAGATTTTGGCCACTTTCCTCTGATTTCCAACCCGCTCCTGTTGCAAAGTGCAGCCCTGGAGCCCCCTGAGCATCACTGGGCAGGGGATGGAGAAGGAGAAGGAGGAGAAGGAGAAGGAGAAGGAGAAGGAGAAGGAGAAGGAGAAAGGGAGGTATGGAAACAGCTGCCATGAAGCCATTCCTTTAAACCTGGAGAAGCTTTCTCCAGTGCACCTGAGGAGGCTGGAGAGGCTCTGTGTAGCAGGGAGCCGAGCAGCCCTGGAATTATGCCCTGGAATTACAGCCCAGTAATTGCTTGGTACTTACAGTCCAGGTCTAGGAGATCTCCAAGCCATAACTCATTGGAAAGATATTGAGCTCTCATCACAAGGAGGAAATATGGTCTCTAAACAGGCAGCTAATGGTGTGCAATTTATCTGATGGCAAATCACCCGCGTTCATTACTCTGCAGCACAGCCAGAAAGAGAAATACAAAATTAGCTGAGGGAGAGAGGGAAGGAGGGAANGAGGACCAGCCCCAGTCCCCATCCCCGAGGATGTTTTGGGAGCTCCCGGTGGGTCTGGCTGCACTGGCACCATCTGCCTCCCTCCCTGGGCATCGCTCCCGCTGCAAAAATGGAATAACAAGGAAGGCGAGGAAGGAAAACAGGAAAACAAGGCACTTCTGTGCTTCCAGGGCTCCAGCACTGGCAGCAGTTCCCTGTGTATCTATCACTGACTCTGCTTTATGGGCTCCAGTCCTACTGGCATCGTTTATTTTAAATCCCTTTTCCAGAGTAATTGCTGTTTGTTTTGTGATTTCTCAGTGGACAATTACAGTTCAAAAACAAGAGCGCCTTTGAAGATAGCGGCGCGGGCGAGGCTTCATTAACACACGATTAATGCTCCATCGAAACTCACTTGAACTCCACCTGCCTGGGGCCTGGGACAGAAAACTCTGGCTTTGCAAAGCGGGGATTATTTGATCTATTTAAAATACTCATAGTACGGTCTCCTGGATACATTTCAACGTCAGCAGTTTGGGAGGCTGAAATAAATCCTGGAGGTTTGTGCTGTTACTTATCATTCAGAAAAAAATTCATTGCGAAGAATGATTTTTTTTCCTGGAGAAGGGAAACAGAGAGACAAATCTGAACCTGGTTTGTCTCAGGATGAGATCCTTTACCTGGGGTTAAAGTATTAAGGACAGAACAATTTTGATTCGAACAAGCAGCTCCCCAGACAAGAAGAGCTGGGGTCACCCACCAGTCCTGACAGGGATTTGATCCTTTTGGGAGTTTATTGGGAGAGTTTCCAAGGCCTGAGGGCACAGTGATGGCAGGAGTGAGAAGAGCTTTAAAAATAAAAAAGAGAGAAAATCAGGAAGTCTCCTGCCTAGCTCATTTTTATAATTTTTACTGAAAGGGAAGCTCTGATAAATCAGGGGTTTGTGGTGCTCACCACCCACCTGTCCATTCATCCATCCGAGGTTACTCTGGTGTTTAATTGCTCATCAGGAATGTTCTCAATTAATTAAAATTATCCATCATCCACGAATGAGGCTGTTTGCTGGGAGCTGCTGCTGGGGCTGCTGCCAGAGCTGGGATCCTGACTCTGCTCCCAGCAGGGTTTGGGAAGGTCCCACCTTGACCACTCCAGCCTTGACTGGGAGCTCAGAGCTCGATAATCACTTCTATTAAAGATGCAATTGTGGCTCTGCCCTCGTGTCCCAGGGCACAGAGATTTTCCTAAAGGGAAGGAAGGGTTTCCTTTCTGCTGTGCTGATGCCTTAGGATTGCAGCTTTTATATTTTTCAAATCCTGTACTGCATTAGTGCCTAACACTAATAACACACATATAGAGTGTTAGTTACTGTTTTCACCTTTTGGTCAGACAAAACAATTCCTCTGGGCCTGAGATTCAAGGAAACTGTGCCTCAGGCCCCAAAAAGTATAAACACAAGTGAATTAAGGGGGGAGCAAACTGGGGAAATGTGACTTCATTACCTGAAGCTGCAATGGGAGGATTAAATGGACCAAACTTTGAATTGTCTGAAAGACTCGTGACCATTGTCCTTCTCAGACATAGCCCCTCTCGGGGGTGTCTGACTGCCCAAGGTGCATCTGCTGAAGGTCTTTAATAAATACCCACTTTAATTCTCTTAATCTTGTCTAGCCTCTGCCCTAGAGGCATCGTGCACACAGGGAGGTGTCCCTGAGCAGGGAGGGGTTTGCCCAAGGTTTTGGGGCTGGCACCCAGCCCTGGTGGGAGCAGGGCACTGAAGGGCTGCACCCAGGAGATGCTGGGCTGGGATTTTGTGTCAGCCCTCCAGGGGAGCTTGGGCACCA
>VXBR01010774.1:124808-135403 GCA_013400215.1 Cisticola juncidis
ATCCCACACATCCCACTCATCCCACACATCCCACACATTCCACTCATCCCACTCATCCCACTCATCCCACACATCCCACACATCCCACACATCCCACACATCCCACACATCCCACACATCCCACTCATCCCACATATCCCACTCATCCCAGACATCCCAGACATCCCAGACATCCCACATATCCCACACATCCCACTCATCCCACACATCCCACTCATCCCACACATCCCACCTGGCTGGGGGTGACCCCCACAGCCTTTGGGTCACGCAGGGATTCCCTGATCCCTGATCTCCACCAGCCACGGTGGATGGAGCAGGAAGGACCCTCCAAGCCTTTTATTCCAATGAATATTTGCAAATTCCTCCCCCTATCTGGCAGCTTTTGCCTCAGCTTTGCAAAAGCAGCGAGGAGTCTCTGTTCTGCAGCTATTTTTCACCATAATGATTTATAATAGATGACGAAAATGAAAGTGCTGGAGGAAGAGAGGCCCAGCCTGGGCACTAGGATGGCCCTAATGAAGTCCCATCCAAGTTCCCATTTGTTGTCAGCTATTAATTCTCTCCCCAATTCAGTCCCCAAATTACTTTCCCTAGAACTGAATCTAAATATGAAAATCAATTAAGAAGGGAACGAGTAGCTACATCTGGGAGAGGAGGCAAATATAATGACAAATCACCTGGTTCCTTTCGAGCATGCAAATTAACATTTAGAGTGTATTTTGAGGAAGGGGAGCTTGCAAATGCTGCTTCACAGAAACTGCTAGATCAATTTTCCAAGCCTGAGTGCTGGAGATTCTTCAAAGTTACTGAGGGCTCTGTCTTGGGACAAAAATATAAAAAAGGCAAGAAATCAATGCTGATAATTAATTTAGCAGAATCTATTCGTTCTTTCTCCTTCCAGTCAATGCAAAGAGAAAATCATGCAGGAGCTGAATTTTACATTTCCACAGAGATTGTGCCGGGACAAAATGGATAAACGCTCATAAATTAGTTCAAAAGCTCTGCTGTGTTGCTGAAATGGGGCTTTTTAATTAACTGGAGGAATTTGTCATCACCCCTGCCCTTGCTAGGGGAAGAGAGTCCCATCCAAAGTGCCTGGGCAGCCCAGCCCTCTGGAGAGGCAGCAGCTCCACAATGGAATGTGGAAGAGCTTTAAGCTGGGATTTTTTTGTTTTAGGTCTTTGATAATGAAATGCAAAGCCCAGAACCCACACTGAGAGCTCATGTCCCAGCCAGGGTCCTGCCTGTGTCCTGCAAACAGCAGTGGCTGGGAGTTCTTGGGATTCAGACATTTTTAGTGGGACTTGTGAGGGGACAGGAGTGACATTTCTAAACTAAAAGAGGATTGATTCAGACCAGATATAAGGAAGGAATTTATGGTGAGGGTGGTGAAACAATGGCACATTTTGTGTTTCTGTAAATAGTTTGGGGTTTTGCAGGGCTTCTAAACAGTTCAGAGGAGCCTCAGTAAATATTTAAGGAGGTTGCAGGATTGGTAAATAATCAGGGAAGGTTACAGGGTTACCAGAGGGGCTGGGCTGGGATCCTGGAGCAGGGACAGAGCAGCAGCCCATCCTGTGCTCTGCCCAGCAGGCAGACAGGAGCCACCTTTTAATTATTCAAAACTCATCTTCCCTCCCATTAGCAACAAATGGGAAGCGGATGGATTTTGGTAATGAATCCTCAGGAGGGTACTCGAGTTTAAAGCAAAACCTGTCCAGTTCAATCTGTCCTGTGGAAATGGATTTAAATGCTCTGATCCTCCAAATTCGGTTCGGTGGGAGCACATTGTCAGAGAGAAAGGCTGGGCAGAAATGTGGAAGTGGAAAATAAGAGAGGGAAATAGGGCTGGGCAAAAGTGTGGAGTGGAAAAAAAAGGGGGAAATGGGGCTGGGCAAAAGTGTGAAACTGGAAAATAAGAGGGGGAAATGGGGCTGGGCAAAAGTGTGGAGTGGGAAAAAAAGGGGGAAATGGGGCTGGGGAGGTTTTGCCTTTGCTCTCAGCATCAGCAGTGATGGGGATGAGGGGAGCTGGGGACCCAGGGCTGCAGCACCCAGAGGGATTCCCCTGAGGAGCTTTCCCTGGGAAAGGGAAAGGTCTGGTTTGGTGCTTCACACCCATTTAGGGACCAGTGTGCTGTGGCCTGGGCCATGCTGGAGCTGGAGGAGGGATCTGTCCCTGCAATGCCAGCAGGGACAAAGCCCAGGGTGTTTGTGGAACAGGGAATGTGTAAAAAACAGGGCTGGTGAGAAGAGTTCACAGTGTTTGACCCTTGCTCCATCTGCAAATGGTTGATGAGCTGATCCATTTCCTTGGAGATATCCTGAATATCTTGGTTAATGCATGGCAGGCTCAGGGGTTTGCTCTCTGTGGGTTTGTGACCCATCCCAGAGCCCCAAGAGTGACATCTCTGGGATGCTGCCCCACACCTCCAGCAAATCCAGGTTTTGCCCCATGCTCAGGGACTGAAAAATAATATTTTGCACATATACAAACAAAACTTGGGGTTTTCACTTTGTGTAAGAACCCTGGGATTTTCCTCCTGCAGCCCAGGGATGTTGGATGTGCCTCTGGATCCCAGCTCACTGTTATCACTTTGATAACATCCAGGAAGAATTAATACTCAATATCAAAATCTAAATCACTCAAAACAGTTTATTTTCAGCCTGGATGTCCCAGTGAGCTCCCAGATTTCCACCCTTTATGAGGATCTGGTCTCTGAGATCAGATTCAGATGCTTTGCTCCAAGCTGGGAAAAAGTCCTGCAGTGCCAGGCAGCTGAATTTCCTCAGTGTTGGAAAAGAGAAAATATTCACTGGTGCTTTAGAGCAAGGGATGATTTCTGGGGCAGGAAGGAAGGCTGAGGAAAGGTTCATTTATTATCCTTGTCAGGGATTTTATTAGCAAAGGTCTGTTGTAGGCATTTTTATCTTTCTGCTTGTTCATTGTTTTTCCTTAGGAGTGGCTGAGCTGTTCCCCCTGATCAGGTAATGAGGAGCAGGGAGCAACCCCCATTAATCAGAGCTGGAAAAGGGGAACAGGGCAGTGCCCATTCAGCCTTTTTAAACCCTCAGTGCTACATCAGCCCAGAACAAACCCTCAGCTCCAGCCCAGCAGGAGCCTGAGCTCCCAGGACTGGTCCCTGTGCCCTCTGGTCCCAGTTCACTCCATGCAAACCCCCACCAGCTCCAGGGCTGTGTTTGGCAGCAGAGCTGAGCTGTTATTTTCCCTCCCTCATTAACAAATAAATCTCCTTGTGGGTGATGTTTCAGTGATGGGTGCTGGCCACAGTCCCAGTAGGGCAGGCAGTCATGTTCAGTTATTTCAGCAGCAGGACCAGGCTCATCCCGGTGACTCCTGCACCAGCTCCAGGCTGGGGCAGCAGGCTGGTGCTCCAGAGGGGTTGGATGCTCTTTGCTCCAGGTTTTCCAGCCCTGTCCACCCTCCCCAGGGCTTCTGAGCTGCCTCTGCCTCACCACCGGCCTGGGCCACACAGCAGCTGCTTGGAATGAAGGAATTTCTATTCCCTCTGTCTTGAGAAAACAGGAATGATCTGAAGAGAGGATGCTCAAGGGTTAACATTTTATGGGGCAGTTTGGTTGCTGTGCCTGTGTTTGGAGCTGCTGTGGGTTCTGCCCCAGTTTGATCAGCATCAGACCCCAGTTTGTCACGGGGAAGGAGAACCTCACCTGACATTTTCAGGCCAGGGCAGATTCATCTCCTGTCAGGCAGCTCTGCAGCCGTGCCTGTGCATTTGGGAACGTGGGGGGGATGCTCACAGACCCTGCAGGCTCCCCTGGGGAACAAGGATCCTACACTGTTCCCTGTCCCACCTGCCACTGTCCCTTTGTGTGTCTGTGTCCCCTTGTCCAGACAGACCCTGAGGCAGAGCCGTGGGAGCTGCCACAGGAGTTCCTGAGCTGCATTTCCCCAGCCCGGGGGGGATCCATGCATGGGGATGCTCTGCAGGGACAAGGGTCATTCCCAGATGTCCAGAGGCTTGGCATGTCCCCGTGGCCCCAGCAGCAGTGGAAATGTGTCTGAAGTGGAGCCAGCTCGTGCTTTGCTTCCCCTGCTCACAGAGCCAAGGAAAACCCAAAACCCGGGGGAGTCACCAGGGCTGCTGAACCCACAGGGCAGGACCCTCCCCAGAGAGGTTTTGTCTTTTTTTTCCTGCACCACCCATCCCAGAGGGCTCATGCAAAGCAGGTCTGGTCCCTTGCCACCCTCAAAGGAACCCAAGGCACTTCTGAGCCCCTGTGAGGGCCCTGCTGCTCCCATCCTGACCCCGACTGGCTGGAGCAGCCACACGGGGAAGGAGCACACGCAGAACTCAGGATTGCCCTGAGGTGAGCAGCAGGAGAGGAAAGCAGGGGTGGAACATCCTCTTAGCAGCCTAAGTATCACATGCCAGGCAGCACAAGGCCTGGAAAGGCAGGGAATTTATTGGAAAAGACATTGTCAAGCTGAATAGCATCAGAGGGAGAGGCACTGGGGCTTGGCATCTTGGCAGCAGCAGCAAAGTCTTGCTTGGAAGGAGCTGCTGCTCCTTCACTCCTATTTTGGCAGGTCAGTTCCCAGTGATTTTGGGGGTGTTGGAGGGGTTTTATCCTGGGGTGCAGGAGAGAGGAAAGGCCTCAGCCTGCTGGATCAGCTCCTCTTGGGCTGCAGAAGGTGGCAGCTCCGGATTTGTCCCCAGGTGTGTGACACGTCCTCCCTCTGGGGCAGAGGAGTGGAGGGAGTGAGTGTTGTTCACACTGAAGAAAGCAGAAATTTGGAAAATAAGAGATGTGTAAAGCCTTGGTAAGGGGCCAGCATGGGGTGAATGCTCTTCTCCCTGGAGGGAATGCCTCTGTCACAGCCCTGGGGTGATGCTGCTGCTGCAGCCAGTCCTGCCCTGATCTAGGGCAATGCCAGCCCCAGGCTGCCAGTGGGGGAACATTTTAACCCCGTTTTAACACTTCCCTGGCTGTTATTCATGGAAATCACAGCACTTTTTGGTGTTCCAAGTGGGATCTGTCTCTCCCCTTTGTTCTGCCACCCTCACCCCCTCCCACCCCTCTCTGGGCACACTGGGATTGGAATTCCTGATCCCTCTCCTCACCTTCAGGCTCTGCAAGAGCAAAATGTTTGGATAGCTGAGCCCTCAGCTCCAGCAGCTCAGTGCTAACAGCAAATGGTTTTGTTTGCCATGGGGACAATGGGTCAGGGGGATCATCAGGAAGTGTTTGCATGGAAAAAGTGGTCAAGCATTGATGGATTCACCACCCCTGGAGATGTGTGAAAAACAACTGGACAGGCACACGGTGGAATGGTCAGGTTGGCAGCGTGCAGATCAGGCAAAGGCTGGATTTGGTGGTCTTGGGGGTTTTTTGAATCCTAAACAATTCAGTGAAATGATTCCAGGGCTCAGGATCAGGGCTGGAATGCTGACCCAAGTCCATCCTTATCTCTGCCTCATTGTGTCACGTGTGGGACCTTTCTGGAGAGAGAATCTTGGCAAATCCCTCCTTTCCTGCTTCATGTGAACATCACTGTCCCCTCACAGCCAGAAAACCTTCCCCTGCCAGCTCTGAGTGTCAGAGTCCAATCCAAACTGTGCCATGGGGTTTAACCTGTCACATGAACCTTTTATGGGGTTTTCTCTGGTCCATGCAGCTCTCAGCCCACTGTCCATCTTCTTGGGGCTCTCAGGAGTGAGTGGGGGCAGAGAGAAGAGCAGGAGGGTGCCTGAGAGCCCAGGCAGGGCCTGTTCTGGGTGCTGCACCCAGAGCACATGCTCAGGGCTGTAAATGTTTCCCTGAGCCTCTGAAATGTGTTTGCTGCAGCTGCCTTTAGCCCTCTCCTTTGGGCTGGTGCTTGGGCAAACACACTGGGCAAACAGGGACACCAGCAGGGAGCAGCCCTTGGGGAAAGGGCTGGGGACAGCAGGGTGCAGCCTGCCAGGGCCATGGGGATCCTTCATTCCTCCAGCTCCTGGTGCAGCGAGGTCCCCACAGCACCCAGAGCTGCTGGGTGAAGAGGAATGAACCTCCCAGCAGCTGAACCTTCCCTAAGAGGGCTCTGCAAAGAGCAGAAGATGAGCTTTACCCAGTTAGTGACTGTGTGGGGATGGTATTTACTCAGTTTGGTTCTTGCTGACTCAGAGGCAGGGGGGGCTGTGGGGTGTGGGCTCCCCGTGTGTCACAGCAGGTTTGGAACCTGCAGCTCCATCCCTGCACACCCCAGAGCTCCCTCTGCTCTGGGACAGCAGCCAGGGTCTCCCTGAGACCGCCCAAAAAACCACCCCAGACCCCGGGCCTGAAGTGCTAAAAGCCCACCCTGGTGTGCACAACCTCCCTGAGCTCTTTCTTCACCCTTGGGAAGATCTGTCCTGCAGGGGATGAGGTGGCAGTGATGCCTTAATTTTTATCTTCTACGTTTTTCAGATTCTGTGCTGCCCAGGGGGCAGCTCTGAGCTCACACTCAGGCTCACTCAGCTCTGCACACAGCAGGGCCACAAAACAAATCCTTCTCCTGCTGCACACCAAGGACAACTTTCAGCCCCCAAAGCACAAACAAGGGTGGCTGGAGGGAGGAACAAGAAGGATGGGACCTCCCAGCCTGGAGCTGGAATTGGACAATTAAACCCCAGTATGCAAATGGACCAAAACTTATCAAAGTGTGAGACCTCGTGATTGTTTATCCATTTTTTGCCCATTTTGGGTCCACCTTGGCTGCAGCCCTGGCCAGGCTCTTGTCCCACCCAAGGTGAATCCTAAAGGTTTTCAATAAATCTCTGATTTATTCTATAACTCTGTCCAGTCCCTGTTCCAGCCCTGCCTGCCCAAGGCATCTCCAGGGCACTGCTCAGCCAGGATGCTCAGTCATGCTGAGATTTCCTGTCCCAAGAACCCCTCCTCACCCCCACACCCTCAGTTCCACCCCAGATCCCCTCCAGCAGCAGCAGAGGCAGCTGAGTGCCAGCAGGACTGTTCTGGGTGTGGGTTTGGCTCTGTGGTGGAGCTGGATCCTGCTGGGGGAGCACAGGAGAAGGATAAACCCCACCAGCACCAGGGGCTTTACCAGCACTGCTGGGGCTCAAAGCTCTGCTTAAAACCCCGCTCAGGGAAACCACAAAACCCAGCTTAAGTGGCCCCAGCTGGTGTCCTGCACATGGAGAGAGCCCAAATGCAGCATCTGCACCCAGTCCAGGTGGAAGGATGGAAAACTGAGATCCCACCTGGAGCCAGCACCCACTTTGGCCTCAAACCAGGCCCTTTCCTGGCTGTTTGTCCTGCTCCTGCTTGGGTTTAACTCAGGAAATGCAGCTCCAGGCTGCAATGCTCTGACCACTTCTGAGTGTCAGAAATTCCCATTTTTCCCACTATAAATAGCATTTATGTGTGTGTGTGTGCATTTATAGATATAGAGACAGCTCTGCAAGCTGCAAACCCAACCCTGCAGTGCTGGGTTAGCAGTTGGACTCAATGATCTTTAAGGTCCTTCCCAACCTTAACTTTTCTGTGCTTCCATAATTATATACGTTTTTATATAAATAAAATAGATCTGCAAGCTGATATCCAATCCTGCAGTGCTGGGTTAACAGTTGCACTCAATGATCTTAAAGGTCCTTCCCAAGCTAAATCATTCTCTGTTTCCATGATTAAATCTATCTCTATCTCTGTCTCTATATCTGTATCTATTTAAATAAGCACAGTTATGAGTTGATTTTCAGTCATGCAGTGCTAGGTTAATTCTTGCACTTGATTTTAAAGGTCTTTTCCAACCTAAATGATTCTGTGCATCCACGCACTGAAGAAAATAGCAGTGGGGTTTTGCAGGAGGGGAAACTGAGGCCCAACTGGCTGTCATGGGCCTGAAGGAATCAGTGAAGAAATCAGAGTTCCTTATGTTAATTCAGTAATTCAGGGGAGGGATGGGTCACCCTGACTGCCTTTGTGCCAGCCCTGCTCTGGATTCCAGAGCAAAATGCTCATTTATTCCCCAATATTTGAAAAATGAGATCTGCACTGGGCTCTTGTGGGGGTGAAAGGCACCAGTGTGAATTGGGATGAATTTGGTTTGCTTGGTTTTGTTCCTCCTTTATTTCCATGAGGGATGACAGCAGTAGCACCATAGCTGCAGAGGCAGAGCTTGCTTGGAGAAAATCCAGCCTGCTTTGACACTCTGTTGCCCTGAATGACAAGAATGAAATTAAAAAAGGAGAAAAAAGGAAAAAAGGGGGAAAAATGGAACTAAAGAAATTCCAGCAGCCACCACTCCTGCTCTGGCATTGCTAATCCAACAGCTGAAGGTTTATTTGTACTGACTAAGCTGAAGTGAGCAACTTAATTCCCTTTTAATTCCCTTTAGGAGGCTTCAAAAAGCCTCAGAGCTGTTTTCCTGCTCGCTGGGAGCTCTGAGGCTGCCCCAGCCTGCCCAGGCTCTGTGGATTCCAGGATGGAATTTTCACCAGCCCTTCCCAAGCAGGGCTGGGATTGGAGCCTGGAGAAGGGCCTGGAGCTGCTGGGATGGAGCTGCTATTCTTGGTGATGATAAATTATTCAGGAATTATCCAGGCTGGGCTGCTCTGGGGGCACTGCCAGGGGGCTCAGGGTGGGCTCCCTCCATCCCCTTGCCACGTTCCCTTGGAATTTGTCACCCAGGACTTGGCCAAACGTGTCTCTTAAGGCCTCCTCTGCCTCCTGTGGCTCCAAAGCATCTTGGAGAGGGGAGTTAAGGCACTGAAAACCCCACTTAGGGTTAGAGCATCCCTGTGGGCACCTCCAGGCCTGCCTGTGGATGTGGCAGAGCTGCTCAGGGCTGCATTTACCCTAATCATAAACCCTAACCCTAAACACTGACCCTAAACCCTGACCCTAAACCCTGATGCTAAACCCTTTTCCTAAGCCTGACAAAACTGCTCAGGGCAGGTTTTACCCAGTCAGGGCAACTCAGGGATGCTTTTACCCTAACCCTAAACCTAACCCTAACCTGTGCCTTAACCTTAACACTAACCCTAACCCTAAACCTTAACCCTAAACCCTATCCCTGACCCTAACCCTAAACCCTATCCCTGACCCTAACCCTAATCCTTAACCCGACCCTAAGCCTGGCAGAGCTGCTCAGAGCTGGTTTTACCCTGTCAGGGCAACTCAGGGATGGTTTTTACCCTAACCCTGACCCTAAACCCGGACCCTAAATGTGGCAGATCTGCTCAGGGCTGGTTTTTCCCTGGCACCCCGGAGCTCAGAGCCACCAAACCCCCCAGCCATGCACAGGTTGCCCAAAATCCTGGCAAATACAGCAGAACCCCCCCCTTGCACTCTTCCCTCAGTTGGCAGCAGGAGGTTCCAGCCCAGCAAACCTCTCCTCACCCACCCCAGTGGGTGCAAGGCACTTTTTGGCTTTGTCTGTAAGAACCTCCTCAGCCAATAAACCGTGGGGAAAAAAATTAAAATCAAACTAAAAAATAAAAATCAAACTAAAAAGTAAAAATCAAACTGGAAAGTAAAAATCAAATTCAACCAAAATTTAAAAAATAAGCTCAAAGAAACTGAAATCTTTTAATCAAATGGGCTTTCAGGAGGATTTTAGGGTGTGGGCCCTGCACAACAGTGGCTGCTCTTCTGTAGCCCTCTGAGTCTTGGAAGAACAGAAACAGAACTGGAAATGGAACTTTTTGTATTTGAGGGATGGATGCCAGGTCTGGAAACAGGGAGGACAAAGGGAGCCTCAGACTGGCAAGAGAATGGGAGTTTTACCTTCCTGTACCATTTAATATCTGTGAACCTTCAGCCCTCAACAAGGAATACTTGAGAATTTGATAGAAAGCACTTTTTTTTTTTTTTTTTTTACTAGAAAATGGAAATTGCAGGGGATATTTGTTACTGGACAACTAAGAAAGCAAAGGTTAAGTCGAGCTGGAAAGAGGTTTTATGGCTAGAGCAAAGGATATGTTGACCACAAACAAAGAAGTTTTTACCAAGCAGAAATAAGTCTTAAAAAGCAAAAGATACCATAGGCAAACAAAAAACATGTTTTTACCAAGTGGAAACAAAGTCTGAGAATTTTCTACTGCAAGAAAACAGAAAAACAACTTTGAGCTTAGACTGAACATAATATGGTAATGTTAATAGTTATGATAAGCTATAGGTAAATGTAAAGGTATTGTGTGTGATGCTGATTGGTTATTGTGTATTAAGATGTTCAGAAAAAAAAAAAAGTATATATATATATATATATATAAAATGCATTGTAACCACAACCAGGGGGGCTTCAGGCTTGTCTATAGGCTGGAGCTGGCAGTTTTAGGCTGGGCTCTGTCACCCAGGACCCAGGACTGCTGAAATAAATTGCATTTTGGAAAGGAGCCACACCTGCCATCCCTGCATCTCTCTCATCTGCTCTCACAATGTGGGACAAAGCCCATTGCAAAGGAAAGGAAAGGCTCTGGCAGGCTCAGAGGGTGTAGGGAGGGTGTTACACAGGGGTGGGGATTTTAGGGGAGGTTAAATGGCCAGGGCATCCTTGCCTGTGACAGGATTTGGGGGCAGTGCAGAGCTCAGGCTGGGGGCACTGCTGACCCCACAGCTCCCCCCGTCCCTCAGGGG
>VXBR01010774.1:135443-146130 GCA_013400215.1 Cisticola juncidis
CCATCCCCTCCTCCCTCTCTCCATCCCCTCCATCCCTTCCCTCCCTCCCTATTTCCCAGCCTTTCCCATTCCTCCCAGTCCCAGTCTCCGCTGACATCTAGTGGCAGCGCCACAAGCAGGGCTCAGCCTTTCCTGCGGGCTCCCCCCTCTCTGGGAAGGATGTTTGCTAATCTGAGGNCCCCTCGCACACCAGCAGGGCTAGTGCAGCACACCCTGCAAAGAAAGGCCCTGCTCTCCTCCCCCTGCTTTTCACACATCCCCTTTATTGCCTGACCAGGAGCAGTTGAGCAGCTGCCTGCTGGGATGAGGGACACTCCCTGCCCAGTGCCAGGAGTGGGGAACTGGGACTCCTGAACCTCCAAACCTGGGGGTGGCAGGTGACACACCTGAGGTGTCCCCAGGCACTGCAGGAAAGGGTACAGAGGGTCCTTCCTTCCTTCCTTCCTTNCCAGGGTGAAAAGGCTTTTCAAATTTACGGTCCAGGATGAAAACGCTTGGCGCAGAGGTTTTTAAATACCACAGCAAAACCCTTGCTGCAGTTCCCCTGCTGTGCTTCCCCTTTTCCAGCTCCTTAGCAGTGGGAGCACAGCCTGAGCAAGGGAGGGTTTGAAATCTGCTGCTGGAGGCATCGGTCGTGAGGGGGTGTCACATCTTTCCTGTCTAAAGGAGTGAAATTTTTGGCAGGACGGGCCAGCTTTGATCTGCTTGGATTGAGATAAAAGCTGCAAAATGGGAGAGGGGGTAAAAAATATAAAGAAGTAGCAGGAGGGGGACCTGTGAAGAGTTGGGGATATTTAGGACAGAGGGGCTCCACAGAGGGGGTTGAGGTGGGTGACACGGGGGTGGAGGTGGGTGACACAGGGATGGAGGTGGGTGACACAGGGGTGGAGGTGGGTGACATCCCCTGGTCTTGTCACCCCACCAAGGACAAGGGATGCCCCTGCAAACCCAGTTTGTAAAACCTGAGCTGGAGCAGCCACCAGTGCAAACCACTCTCAGTGCAGCCCTGGAAGGGCTGGAGCTGGCCCTTACTGCCCCATTTTACCACCTCCTCAAAAAAGAAAAAAGAAAAAAAAAAAAAAACCAAATTGTTGCAGTGCAAACAGAATTTTACGCTTCATGTAATCTCCACCGCTCTGAATTTCCCTCCCAAAGCTGCACAGAGCCCAGCACAGGCTCCCCAGTGCTGAGAATCGCTCCTGCAGGAGCTATTTGACATTATTTGACATTATTTGCTAGAGATCTCCCTTGCTGCCCAGCGCCGAGCATCCTTATCTCTGCCCCGGCGTTGTGTGTGCGCACAGGGCAGCGCCTCCCTCCCGTTCATCTGCCGGAGATGGTGTCGATTCTCTGCCCTCGCAGGACCAGCGGAGCTCAATCCCTTTCCTGCAGAACCAGGAGGGGAATCAGCAGCTCCAAATCTCCGTCCCCAGCTCCACCAGGGCAGGGGCAGAGCAGGGGGAGCCTGGCACGGATGTAAAAGGAAAGGTGGAACTCCAGGAGAGCTGAGCTCTCCTCCCCGCCCAGAAATCCTGAGGTACGGAGGTACCGAATCTGATCTATTGCTTTTCAAGTAAAAGAACTCCCGGGCAGGTCTGAGTGGCTCTGTTAAACAATTCCTGCCCCAGGAGGAAATGGTTTGCCAAGCAGAGTTGGCAGGCGCTGATCCCCCCTGCTCACCACGGCCAGAGCCCGGCATCCTGCAGCTCGAGGTGTTCAAAGCTCCAAGCTAAATGCCTTTTTAATGGGATAAAAAGCCGTGGTGTTTATTTGAGCATCATGCTTTGCATGCAGGATGGGCTTTTGTCCCTGTTTACTGTTTTTCTCTCTTGCCGTTGGAAAGAAGAAAACGAAAGCTGTAATCTCCAGCTGGCAGATAAACTTCAGGTGCCTCCCAAGGTTCCTGGAGGGGTTTTGTCCTCCCTGCTTATCTCCACCTCCAGGTCGCACCATCCCGGGGATTATCACAGCTCCTGGGGGCAGAGCAGAGGCTGCTGCCCCATCCCTGCTCCTGCAGGGCTCCCAGGGAGGGCTGCGATCCCAAATCCTGCAGGAGCGGCTGTTTCCCGGTGATAACCCTGTCCCAGCTCAGCACCACTGCCAGGGACAACAGAGCCTGGCTCCCAACCCATCCTGGCAGGAGCATCCCTGGAAGGGCTTGATGAGCATGAAGAAACCAATTTTCCCCATCTCCTCAGGTACTGGAGCTTTCCGTGCTAATTATTGTGTGGTTTAATTCATCCATAACTGATATGGTCTTCAAAGCTTAAGTGTCTTGCTCTAATGTTTCCAGTTTTTTATTCCTTTTTTTCCTTTGAACTCCTGCAAGGGAACCTCTGGGACTCCACAGCTCCTGCTTTTTGTTTGCTTTTAATCAGCTTGCTTTTCTTCCCCTAAACAAAGACAAATAACGCTGCCATGGTTTCTCCTTGGAAATTTCTCCACATTGAGGAAAAGAGAAAGGGAAAGCATGACTCGTTACAGGCTGAGTTCCTGATGTCTTTCCACGTTTTTATCTGGTTGGCTGTAAGACAAACGGCTCTCTTAATTTAGATGAGAAATTGAAGGGCACATGTATCATTTGGGAATGATCCAGCCTGTGGGACCATGGTGGAAATGAGGGATCAGCAGGCCAGGGAGCCCAGTCCTTGTGGCAGAACCACCATGGCAAGAGTGGCACTGGTCCTGCTGGGAGGAACTCTGGTCTCTGGTGCACTGAAACCCCTCTGCAGGCACTGGGAATTTGGGTTGTGCTGCTCCGTGGGGCTGAGGTGATGCTTGGAGGAAGCACCCACAGTGCCCAAGGGTGCTGCTCCTCCTGGCAGCATCTCAGGCAGAGCTGAGCTTCCTGGGGTTATTCCAGAGGGTGGATTTGCTTGCCAAAAGCACAAACCCTGGGGACAGTGCTGTGGCAGTGCCTCCTGTGCAGGCAGGAATGAGGAGAGACTGCTGAGTGCACCCCTGACACCGCCCAGACAGCAGCCCCCAGTCCCTGCACAGCTCTGGGGGACAGAACCTGCTCATTCTGCAGCCCAGGTGGGCTCCAGGAGGATGGGGGGGGCTCATGCAGGATGGACAAAAGGTGTTGGAAGGAGATGTTGGAGGTGACTGTCCAGGAAGGGCACAGAAACCACAGCACAGCCCCAGGCTGGCTCAGGCCAGCCCACACACCCCACACCAGGAGGGCACTTGCAGGGCCCCTGCTCTCTCCTCCTTCCAAAGGATCCAAGTAGAACATTTTGGGTCCTTTTTTTCTGCTTTTCTCGTTTTTGCTCCCTGCTGGAGCTGATTTATCCCTCTGGCTGGCACAGCTCCATCCAAGAGGGACATGTTTTGCCTTTGTAGTACATGAGATTGCAATAAATTATTGCCTGCTTTGTGTCAGCCGGAGCCCGGCACAGCCCATAAAACTTTCTGGCCGTGATATTGCTCTTGAGCATCGCACCAGGCTGCTGCTGGTGAGCTGGCACAGACCCAGAGGAAGGGGCTGGAGCTCCGGGGATGTCTTGTTCTCCAGTGTGACACCCCCAGCCTTGCTCCTAAAGTCACCCATGGGCTTTAGGAGTCCATGGAGCCTCAGAAGGAAGAAATCTGTCACTTGTGCCTCTGGATGGTCACTCGTGCTCCAGCTCTGCAGGGGATGGGGCAGGGAATGCTCCCAGACCCTGCTCAGCAGTGCCCAGTGACAGGACAAGAAGAGCTGTTTCCAAGGAGGGGGCAGAGCCCTGGAACAGCTGCCCAGGGAGGCTGTGGAATCCCCAGCTCTGGGGACATTCCAAACCCACCTGGATGTGTTTCCATGTCCCCTGCCCCAGCTGACCCTGCCTTGGCAGCAGGGTTGGACTGGGTGATCTCCAGAGAGCCCTTCCAACCCTGACTGTTCTGGGATTCTGATTCTGTTCCATCCCTGGCCACACCACACTGTGGACAGGTGGGAAAGGAATCCAACAGCGAGTGTTTCCAAGGCTAGCAGGTGTAGTAGCAGTTATTATTATTATTATTATTATTATTATTATCCAAGAACAGAATCAGTGAGGCTAAAACTCAGCTGTCTCAAGGTGAGATTGCTGCCTGTTCACTTTATTATCCATAAGTGATGTGTGCAGGAGGGCAGTGGGAAGCAAAGGGGGCCTCTTGAGGACCACAAGAACTGGACTTTTAATTTTAAACTACCCTTTCCTCTCCTGCTAGTCCATTTTTTATTCCTGCTACGCAGCAGTGATCAGCAGGTAACAAGGGAGAAAGGAAACGGATGGTTTTGCAGCCCTGTCTGGCCGGTTCCAGCGCTGTAAATTTTAGATATATATGGTATGAAGGAGTGCTGGGATATTAATTTCTGTTGTTGAAAATCACAGACCCTCCACTTTAATTTACTGCTAAATAATAAATGACTTTGCGAGATACTCGGCAAAGATAAAGACACCTCGGTAAATCAAACAGCTCATAAGCACTTAGGGCTCAGTCTGTCTTGCATGTGTACTTAAGTGCTTGATATTGTTCTCAGAAAGCAGAAATAAGCAGGCGTTTAACTGATGCTATCTGCCAAAATAAAGGATGAACCCGTGAATCAAATGGTTTCCTGCAAATCCTCATTTGCATTTGAAGAGCGGAATGAAGAGCGGTGCTGTAGGGTCTGGGATTATTTAGGTCCGAGGCTGGAATGTGTCCGTGGGATGGGCCCGCAGTGGGGCTGTCAGGGAGAGCAGCAGGTGGGTTTATATGGGATTTGTGTGGGGTTTATTCACAGCTCAGCAGGAGGAGGAAGGGAGCGCACGGATCAGCCTGGGAGATGCCAGGATTCGATTTCACCCTGCACCTGTGAAAACACCATAATTCCATTCTCGTGGCATTTGACACAGAGCAGAGCAAGGTGAGACAGTGGTGGCACTGGGGACCCCGATCTGCGGCGTGCATCTGCCAGGGAGAGCCGGGTCCGCTGGTTCTGCCTCAGTTTCCCTCTTGGCATGCACAAGAGGCCCTCCGGCTTCCCAGGCTGCTGGACAGCTCCTGGCTCAACACTTTCCTCCCTGGGCAGCAGTGACAGAGCCACTAAAACTTCTAATTTTAGAAATTAGACACTAATGCAGACTCGAGTCTGCAGGGAAGGCAGGAGCTCTGGGGTGAGGAATTTGGATGTTGGGCTCTGGCAGCCCAGCCCCACGGATCCAGCAGCCACTGAGTGCCAGGCCACAGCTGTCTGCAAAGGCAAGTTAGAGTCAAGGAGATGCAATCAGAGTCTGAGCTGAAAATAAGATATGGATATGGCCGATTTCGACATTTATAGCTCATGTTTATTATGCAAATTGGCCGCGCTCTATAGGAATGCAGCAGAAGGAGATTGCAAAGGGCACCAGCTCATCCTTGACATCTGTGTTGGAAGCGTCCCCCGTGCATCTGTGGGCCTGCTAAGCAGATTTTGGGGTGGTGGGGAGGCAGCAGTGTGGGGGCTCTGTGAGCAGTGCCAGTGCCTGGCTGGGGCTGTGGGATCTTTAGGGATGTGGGTTTGGTGGAACAAGAGGGTGTCAGGGGAAACCATCTCAGAGCTGATCCCCAGGGTACAAGAGAGAGGCATTTCCTCGAGATAATTTCAGCAGCCAGAGCTCTGGCTGTGCCTTGGCCTCTCCCTGAAGGGTACAGGAAGCTCCCAAGTGCTCTGGAGTGTTTTAGAGTGTGGCTGCCTGAGCACAGACTGAGAGATCCATGGTCCTTTGTTGAGTCACTCTGCATGCCCGGCCTTTCCCCTGCTCGGGGTCTGCTGTGCCTGGAAATGGATGCTGACCCTGAAGTGCAGACACCCTGAGCACCTCCCTGCCAGCCCAGAGCCCTCCCCACCCCACGGGGGGATGGCAGGAGCAGCTGAGTCCCTGCTGCCATCCTGCAGGGCCAGCAAATGTCACCTCAGAGATCCCAGCACCCTGGGGCATGGGCAATGCCACCCTTGCAGGGTGCTGCTCTGGGGTGGGGACTCTCCAGCCCACCCTGGGGTGTGTTCCAGCCCCATGGAGAGGAATGTGCAGTGCAGGTGTTAATTCATGTGCTGACAGCAGAGAGGAGCTCTGGGTGGGCACGCTGGTCTGTGACAGAGGAGTTTGTCCAGCTCTGTGACACAGGGCCTGCTGCTGGCTGTGCAGAGGACAAATCTCACCTGGTGCAGCTGATGTAGGGGAGCACAGCCACACAGAGCTGGATCTGGAAGAAATTTTGCCACAGTGAGTTATTCCTCAAAAAAACAAGGCCCTGGGAGGTTGGAGCAGCAGTGGGGACGTGCTGCAATCAGCACACTCCTGGCCACAGCAGCGCTCCCCAGCAGGTCACCAGCTCTCAGATTTGTCATCTGTGGAGTGGAGGACACCAGCCCAGCTGGCTGCACTGGCTTGTGCACACACTGCCCAGCTGGCAGGCTGAAAGGACAGCAACATCCAGCTGGGGACAGTGACAAGTGCCTGAGAGAGGAAACAGCTTTCCCCAGCACAGCTGGATTTGGTCAGGGATGTTCCTCTACAAGCAAGTCAGGTGAGTGTGTTTGAATAACAATTTATTAGATACACAAACCCCTTCAACCTTCTCTGCAGCAGGGGGCTGGGGACAGAGGAGATGCTGATGGGAGTAATTCCAGATACAACAGAGCTCTGTGGAGAGGGGAATTTTCACTTAGTTTTTCAAGGGAAGGCAGAGATCCCTGAGCTTTCAGCTCATCACTGTGGTGGGAGGGACGTGTGTTCTTTGAGTGCCTCGGGCTCAGGTGTCCAGGTGACATCACCAGCCATGGCACTCTTTGCTGAGGGGGACACCTGCTTTTTGGTCTCTGCTGGATGTGTTTTCCAAGCGGGAGAAGGGCCAGGGTAGCTCAAAGCCCATTTCCAAGGCAGCAGGAGCTGGAGCACAGTGCTGGTCCCCATGTACCAGGGGCACTACAAGATGCTCACTACAGAAAGGACATTGAGGGGCTGGAGTGTGACCAGAGGGGAGCTGGGGGAGGGTCTGCAACCACAAATCTTATGAAAGGGAGCTGGGGAGGCTCAGCCTGGAGAAAGGAGGCTCAGGGGGATCTCCTGGCTCTGCACAGCTCCTGACAGGAGGAGGCAGGGAGGTGCCGGGCTCTGCTCCCAGGGAACAGGGACAGGATGAGAGCCAGCAGCCTCAAGGTGCACCAGGGAATGTTTAGATCAGCTATTGTGGAGAATTTTTTCACTGAAAGGGTTGTTAAACCCTGGAACAGACTGCCCAAGATGGAGGGGAGTCACCATCCCTGGAGGGATTTAGAAGATGTGTGTATGTGCACTTGAGGGCGTTTCAGTGGCGAACACAGTGGTGCTGGATTAATGGTTGGACTTGGTGATCTTAGAGGTCTCTTCCAAGCTTAACAATTTCATGATTCTCTGAAGTCCCTCAGTGTGAGCAGCCCCAGGAGAAGCAGGAGTTTGGGTGGTGGGTGCAGGCCAGGAGCAGGTACAGAGCCAGCTTTTCACATCAGAGATACCTAAACATGCATGGGCCAAGGGCTCAGCTTTATTTCAAACTCTCTAGTAAAAAAAAACCAAAAAAACAAAAACCCCCAAATTTACCTGTGTTTACCTACTTTTACCTGTTGAACTCCACACCTGAACATGTGAGACCTTCTGGCACAGCTGGGTGCCACCCTCAGTTTCTGACTGTGCCAAGAGGAGGACCCAGAGAGGCCCACAGGGATTTTAAGGGTTTGGTGCACTGAAGTGCTTTGTCCCCTGCAGATCTGGCAAACTCTGGTGGCAGCAAACCCTCTGCTCTGTGCATTCTCCCCGTGGATGAGCTGCAAACCCTCCAGCTTTGCTCCCAAGGAGGCAGAAAGGCTCCACTCCCTGCCTTGGGCTCCAGGTGCTCCCCTCTCTGGAGCCAGTGCCCACTCCTCCCATGGGATATTCCACATGGGGACAATGAGCAGCTGTGGAACCAATGACCCCATCAGGAATATCGGTGGTCGGACACATCCCACACCACAGCAGTGACCCCAAAGGCAGCAGGATCCAACCCAGCAGGACCAGGCTCCCAGATCCATGTGTTATTCAGTTTTCCTAACACTTTGAAAGCCAGGGCAGCTCTGATGTGCCCAGAGCTGCTCGGGTGTGACCTGGCACCCTGGGCAATACCAAACCCCATGTCTGACAGTGAAAGAATTCTGCTGGAGAGCAGCACGAGGAAAGCAAATTACTGTGGAGTAAACGAGGAAATCCATCATTGGTAGGAAGAGGAGGAGGGAACTGGTTGAAGGATCCACGTACAGGGCTGTGACAGCAGTCAAACAACAGCCTTTTAAATGTCAAGGGGGTGTGAGTGGTTTAACAGCAACCAAAATGCTGCCAAGCTGGGTGAGGAGGAACAAAGCAGAGGGATGGAGACATCCACCTATTATCTGCTCCTGGAGAAAGACAGGAGAGAGATAATTCAGGTTTATGCTTGATCTGCTGTGGAAATCTCGGAGAAGTAATGTTTCCTCTTATCAAAAAGGAAAAAAAGAATGTTTGTTTTCAGTGCTGTCCGTGCCATCAGCCAGGCAGCCCGAGCTGGGCTGTTCAAATGAGATACAGAACATTTACAGCCGGCCAGAGCTGGGCAGAATTGCACCCAGGAGGGAGGAAATCCTGCGGGGTGTGGCAGCTGGACAGCCCCTGGCTCCCTTGGAGGCAAAAGACAGAGTATGCAGGGGCACAGGGGGATCAGCAGGACACACGGTTTGAAAGCCGTGAAATGCTTTAACCTTCACAAATAAAACTCTGGAAGGGTGTGAAATGCTTTTGTTCTGCCCTGGGCCGCCCTGGAGGGAATGGGTGGCTGTCCCTGCCCACAAGGGGTGTTGGGATTGTCCCTCCACCCTCTGCCAGGCTGGTGGCACACAGAGCTGTGAGGTGTTGGAGGCCCTCTGGCTCAGCTGTTAAAATTCCTCTCTCTTGTGAGCTCTGGGAAGCCAGCACCCCACAAGGATTTCACTGCTTGAATTTGATGATCTTGGAGGTCTTTTCTAGCCTCAAGGATTCTATGAATCTGTAAGGAAACAAACCCCACTGAGCATTATGACTTCAGCATTAAACCAGCAGTGCATGAAGAGCGGGGCTGTGTTGGGAGTGGGGATATCCCTCGGCTGGTAAGTGCTGGTCAGGGGGCAGCAGGGAAGGGCTTTGTGCTCTCAGAAGCACAAAAACAGCTTTTGCAAAGTCAGCTCCTCAGATCTGCGGGTATTTGTGTTCTCATTCATCCCCCTGCATCACAATTCTTTGTGCAAAGCAGGGATCACGCCCTCTGCTTTCACAGGGACTGCAAAGATGTTCCCCAGTATTTGTAGAACACTCCTGCTGTGTATTTACAAGCGGCAGAAGGAAAATCACAAGGAAATGAAGAGTTTAGTATTCAGAGCAGGCTCTGAGCAGTGCAGGCACCCACTCCTGGGGAGCCTGAGTGTGGAATTACCTGCTCAGCGTGGGGCTGGTGGCACAAACCTGTCCCTGTGTCACTCAGTCCCTGTGTTTGGAGGTGCCAGCACCCAGAGGCCACACTTTGATGGGCTTTGATGGGAAAAAGTGAGTTTTTGTTGGCTGGTGCTGTGGTGCTTGTTTTCCCCAGCTGCTTCTCCCCTCCAGGTTTTGCCCAGCTTGGACCTGTATGTATATTTTATAAGAGGTCTGCTAAAATGTGTTATTGCAGGAATAAAACTAAACACTGCTTCATTTTTAATGAGGCATCAGGGAGCAAGTTATTGCTTGTGTGTTGGAGTGGCTTTCTGCTCCCAGACTGTTAATATCAAAATGTCTTGGAGGGGAAATTGTGATTAAATTTCTTGAGAGATACCTGCATTTGTGCTGAAAGCGTCTCTCATCCAGGAGTGGGGCTGTCAGAGTCACTGAAAGTGAAGCACAATTCAACATAAACAGGCGGCCCTGAGAACCATCAGCAGAATATTAAATCAAAATACTGATTTACTCTGTGTTATAAATGTATTAACTGCCCTGTGGTTTCAGCTCCAGCCAAGAACGGCCTCTGAACTCTCTGTGCAGAGATTTTGCCTTTGAGAGGGATTATAACACAATCCTGGAATGATTTGGGTTGAACAGGATCTAAAAGCCCCTCTCATTCCACCCCTGCCATGGGCAGGGACACCCTTCACTGTCCCAGGTGGGACAACCTGGCCTTGGGCACTTCCAGGGATGGGGCACCCACAGCTTCCCTGGGCAGCCTGTGCCAGTGTGTCAGCACTCTCCCAGGGAGGAATTTCTTCCTCCTTCTTGTACTGTAAAACTATTCTGTCTTGTCCTATCGCTATCTGCCTGTGTAAAAAGTCACTCTCTACCTTTTTATTGGCCGCTTATAGGCATCGGAAGTGGCTGTGAGGTTTCCCTGGAGCGTTCCCTTCTCCAGGTGAGCACCCCCAGCTCTCCCAGCCTGGATCCAGAGCAGCAGAGGGGCTCCAGCCCTCGGAGCATCCCCGTGACTCCCTTTGCATCAGCAGCTCCGAAACCAAACCCCGCCCGGTCGGGCCGGTCCCGAGCTGCACGGGGTCCCGTCCTGCCGGTCTGAGCCCCACAGCGCTGGGCTCCGCTCCGGGCCATTCCCGTCCCGTTCCCGGGCTCCTCTCCCGGCCGTACCCGTCCCGTTCCCGGGCTCCTCTCCCGGCCGTTCCCGTCCCGTTCCCGGGCTCCTCTCCCGGCCGTTCCCGTCC
>VXBR01010774.1:147251-210094 GCA_013400215.1 Cisticola juncidis
AGCAGGGTGGGGGAATGGGGGGAGAGCTGAGTGGGGCCTGTGGGGTGTAAGGAGTGAGCCGTGTGGTGGGGAGGGGGCTGCAGGGCCAGCCCCAGGGCCAACAGCCAGACCAGGATGTGTTTTTTGCTGTGAGTGTCCCAGAACTTTGTGTGTCACAGGATTTCCTGCCAGGGCTCAGCCCCAGAGAAGCCACAGCCCTGGATGGTGACAGGGGTGGGACTCGGTGCTTCCATTCCTGAGGTGAGGGAGCAGAGGTGAGTGGTGGGAGCCCAGTGTGTCCCTCCTGGGTGGGGTACAGGGTCTGTGGGCTGGGGAAGGGCTGCTGGGTGGTACCAGCCAGCCTCACCCGCGCCCGAGAGCAGCTCCCAGGTGGGCTCCGTGCTGGGCCTCACCTGTGCAGTAACAGGTGTGAACATTCATGAAGCATTTTGATGGTCATGTATGATACTGCATACAACAGCTGCACCCTGAGCCAAGGGAAAACGGGTTAGATTGGGTTTTTCTAATGTATACTGAGTCTTCCTTTGAAAATGTTTTGCAAAGTCGCACTGGTGCTCCCTCAGGTGTGGAAATGAGAGTCTGGGTACTTGATTTATCACTAGGTACCTACTGTTTGAAGTGCAACTTTGTTCTCCACGTAGTGGGGAATAGTGATAAGGTTGGTTTCTGCACTTGAGCAAATGTAAAGCTTTGCTGGAAGTTGTGTACTTTGCTCTCCTGTTACATGTTTGGTTTCTCTCCTGCAGCAGGGGGTTCAGCTGGGGACAGCCCAGGGCTCTGTGTGCCCTGGCAGAGGTGTGGGAAGGCAGAGGGGAAGGCCTGTGCTGGGAACCTGGCACCACAGTGATCCCAGCTCCTGGCAAAAACTCCTTGCCAAAATAAGAAGTCCTTTTCCTGTTGTTGTTGCTGGGGATGGGTGATCTGGCTCTGGTGTGCTTTTGGGAAGGATTTTAGGGAGAGCTGGGGTGGGATATGGTTCTGCAGTTAACACTCATCCAGAGGAGATGGGGCTGTAGGATGGGAGGCTCTGCTCTAGCTGCATTCCTGGCTGAACATCCTGGTTATTTATTTATTTTCAGGTGGCAGGACCAGGAGGTGATTCTGCAGGATGGTGAGAGCTGCTCTTGCAGCTTGGTTATACCTGTGTGGTCTTTTTGGGTTATCACAGGATCATAGATGGGTTTGGGCTGGAAAGGACCATAAAGATCATCTCCTTCCACCCCCTCTCATGGGCAGGGACACCTTCCACTATCCCAGATTGCCCCAAGCCCCATCTAGCCTGGCCTTGGACATGTCCAGGGATGGGGCAGCCACATCTTCTTTGGGCAACCTGTGCCAGGGCCTCCCCACCCTCACTAATTCCCGAATACCCAATCTAACCCTTCCCTGTGCCTGTTGAAACCATTCCCCTTGTCCTGGCACTGCATGCTCTTGTAAAAAGTCCCCCTCCACCTTCCCTGTAGATTATAGAAAGTAGTTGTGCCTAACTGGATGATTAACATGAATAAAATCCATTTTTCAAAACTGACTTTCTTTCTTCTTATTTAACACTTTCGTGCCTGAACACAGCAAGCAGGTGTTGAACTGCTCAGGTGGCTGTGCAGGCAGCAGAGCTGACAGCCTCACTGCTGCCGGGGCTGTCACACCCTGCAGCGGTGCAGTGCCCCAGCCCTGCAGCGGTGCAGTGCCCCAGCCCTGCAGCGGTGCAGTGCCCCAGCCCTGCAGCGGTGCAGTGCGGCGCCCCAGCCCTGCAGCGGTGCAGTGCACTGCCCCAGCCCTGCAGCAGCGCCATGCCCCAGCCCTGCAGCGGTGCAATCCCCCAGCCCTGCAGCGGTGCCGTGCCCCAGCCCTGCTTGCGGAGCTGTCGGATCCCGAATGGAGCTCAGCAGTGCTGTGGGATTTGGAGCATCCCCGTGTGCCGAGCTCCCTCCTCCACTAGAGGGTGCGGAGCTCCGCAGAATCCTTTGTTTTCGCGGCACTGGGGAAGCTGGAGCCTTTATCTGATGCACAGGCAGCGAGGCCGTGGCAGGATTGCATCCCTCGGGACATCCCTGCTCTGCACCCTGGCAGCAGCCCAGGCTGCTCGTGCATTACACAACTGCAGCCGGGCTCAGAGCGTTCCATGGGATGTCCCTAGCCAGCCTGCAGCCAGGAAGAGCAGCTGCAGAGTGCAGGGGAGGCAGCTCTGCTGTGGGTTGGATCAGGTTGTGCCCAGCTCCTGGACAAGCTTTCCTGGAGGGATAACTTACACGTTACAAGTTCCCTTCCTTACGCTTGGAGAGCAAAATGTATCTAAACAGCAGGAACAAATGTTTCATTTGCACAATAGCCTGGCTCCCAGATTTCCTTTCCTAGAGAGAATTTCCACTTGGTCTGCAACATTCCCAAGCCAAGCCCAACACCAGTGTGCTGTGAAATTCCATAAGCCTGTGCTCTGTGTTCTCCCTGTGCTTGTAGGATGTGCTGCTCAGCCCCAGGTGGCCACGTTGGCTCCTTGTCCAGGTACAGGATTTCTTCCTTGCTAAATTCTGCCTCCAACTGTCTCATTAAGAATGAAATCCTGAGCAGAACTGGACCCAGCAGTGCTCCAGCACTCCCAGGAGAGCTGGGGGTCTGGGTGAGTAGGTGATGGGGATGTGGAGGAGCAGAGGCTCCTCTCCAGCTGCTGGTGCCGTGTGGATCTGCAGACACTTTGGAGTTGGATCCATCTGGGAGGGGAGCAGCTCCACAGGCAGGTGGGATGGGCAGCTCTGTGGGGTCAGGAGGGCCCCAGGACTCTGCTTGGTGCCAGGGATGTCCAGTCACAGCCCTGGGCATAGGAAGAGCTAACTGGCCTCTCCAGGGACTTTCTTGGAGGAATCCCATGAGAAATGTCCTAGGAGGAAGAAGGGTCCCAGAGAGCTGGGTAATATCCAAGGATCACCTCCTCCAGACTCAATAACATCCCTATGGGCAAGGAATGGAGCAAAAGGGGCAGGAGAGATGCAGGGATGGACATGGAACACTGTCAGGACAGACAAGGAGGTGGAAGAAGGGCCAGGCTACCCAGGATGAATACAGGGATGGGGTCTGAGTGTGCTCTGCTGTGCTCATCCATAGCCAGGAGTGCTGACGGGAGGGAGGTCAGACCGTGTCCCCCAGTGCCAGATCCTGGTACAGAGCCAGCTGTGGAGCAGCAGCCAGGATCATAACCCAGCCAGACAAATCCTCCATCAGCTGAGCGTGAAATGGATATTTACGTGTGTAATGAGGAAGGAGGGGGAGGTGTTTGCACAGGCACCTGTGTTACACCTCAACTGCAGCCAGGCCAAATCCCAAGCACTGGGGCTGTGCTGGGATCTGGTCAGACCCTGTGGAAGGGGAGCAGGCTCTGTGTGGGCAGGGGAGATGCCCAGGCTGTGGGGAACAAGCTGAGGGCAGCTGCCAAGGTGGGGCAGGTTGGTGAGCAATGGGGAAACCTCTTTGTCCTCCAAAGCACAGTCCTGGCTGTGCCTGTGGTGTCACCCCTCGCACTAAGCTCAGCCCTGCTCCAGGGCTGCCTTCTGCTCTGCCCTGCTCTGCTCCTGGTTTGTGCTGAAAGGGGCTGGAAGAGCTTTGAGCTCTGTGTCTGGCTGGACCTTGAGCTGGGGCAGCAATCAGCTCACAGTGTCTGTGTTATGTAAGGGTTTGAACTTTGCCTTGTTGGAAGTGGAAATGTCTGGCCTGCTCTGATCTCTGCAGGAATTGTGAGTGTGGAGATTGGGGGCTGTTGCCACTTCTAAGTAAACAGCCAGAGAACTGCCTGTTTGTCACCTTTCCTCTCCTCCACCACCCACTGAGGATGCTCTGGCAGCTCTCTTGGAGTGGGATACCTGGGAATAACACTGGCAACCCACAGTGCAGCCCAGACCCTTCCACTGGGCACTGCTCAGCCTTGGTGGAGGCTCACTCTGCTGAGAGGCTGCTTTTAGCTGTTCCCTTGAGAGCTGTTCTTAGGTCTGGCTGTAGCACTGCTCTTCCTTCAGCAGCAGCTGAAGTCCTCAGGGCACAGGAAGGGCACAGTGCCCTGACCCCAGGGCAGGATGAGGCTGGGCTGGGCACAGCCCGAGCATCCTTGGAACTCACAGCTCCCACCAGAGCCAGGATTGCATGGCAGGAGTTGATGCCAGTCACTATGCTCTGGTGATGAAGGGAGGGGGCAATCAAAGAAAGCTTAAATATATATATATATATTAAGCCATAGCTAAGAAATCTGCCATGGCTCCAAGTTGGACCTTGGTCAGAGGTGAACAGGCTTAATTTGACAGCTATTTCTTAAATATTTTAAAAGATGCCTGGAATAAACTGAATGCTTCCGAGTAGTGACCTAAATTCCACTTGCTGTAAATTTCATTAGAAAGTGGATTTGTGTGCCTGCCAGGCTGCTTTGCAGCTTCATTGATCTGCCCAAACCATGTGCTGTGCAAGTGCCTTCCTCAGCAGATTTTTAAAGAGCTCACTGCTGCGTGCTGCCAGCTCAAAATGTGACTCGTTTTCCTTCTTTTCTCTCCTCTTCCTCTTTTTTCTTTTGTTTCCTGTTGCAAATGCATAATTTGTTTACTAATCACGTTGCATCATTAGTTGCACAGAGTCATCCCACTGCCTGTGTGGGCACGGATGGAGCAGCTGGCAAGGAAAATGTCACTCTCTTCAGCTTGCTTGGTGTGCTTTGCTCCCAAATCCTCATCCTACGCCACGAAGGCCAAAGACTTTCACAACCCTGGGAGCTGTAAGCAGCTCCCTGATCTCCAGCACTGTCACCTGTGGTTCTGACACCCCCTGGAAAAAGTCTCCTCCCCTCCAGCTGTCCTCAAAGTCCTGTCTATCCCTGTGCAACCACGGCTTTGGATCTTGTGGAGAGGTGTGATGGTAGCACAGATGGCACAGACTGAGCCTCACCAGGGAAAATAGCCTGGGGAGATGTGGGACAGCCACACCTGTGGATGCAGGAGCAACATGCACCTCCCCAGGCCTGAGCAGGGTCACACAGGGGATGCTGAGCTCCCTTCCTGTGGCACTGGGTGTGCTGGGGTTAAAGGGAGAGGAGAGGGGCTTTGCAGCACCCCAGGGACACAGGGCTGCTGCAGAACCACAGCTGTCCCTGTTACGTGTTTGGTTTCTCTCGTGCAGTGGGAGGGTTCAGCTCCTGTGTTATCAGACATGGGGCAATTGCCTGGTTGGGCTGAATTACTGGGTGGGGAGAAGGTTCCTGTAGCCCTGAGGTTGGATGCCCAGCCCTGCCTGCCCCGTGGGAACCCAGTTCTGGGGCTGTCCCTCTGCCCCTGGCACTTCTGCTCCTGTGGGGACCCCCACAGAAATGCTCTGCCAGTTTTGCAACTTCTTAGCATCTCTGCTGGAGTTGCATGTTATTTATTTCCCTGAGGTCTCAGATGTACAATTTGCAGAGCTGAGGACCCAATCCCATACCCTTGTGCTGTCAGCACCTAGAGCCTTTCCTTATTCCAGCTCTCAATGAGGAGTTTCTCTTGTGGCCCCAGGTGGCTTCAGCTGTCCCCAAGCCTCATCTGTCCCCAGCTGCAGGAAAGGCAGGGAGGAAGGAGAGTTGGAGACAAGAAGCATCCTGGCTCTGTCCTGCTTTGGTTTGGGGCAGTGTGGGTGGTTCAGCCCCTCTGAGGGGGTGCTCTGCAGGCTCCTCTGTCCGTGGCTGGCAGAGAGGCACCAGGACTGTGCCAGCCTGGCCATGACTGGGTGCTGGGATGGCACAGGAGCTTCCCTGTGTCATTCCCTGTCCAGTGCAGTGAGGCTGGAGCAACAGCAGCTGCACTTGTGAATGCTGAGCAAAGGGCTGGTCAGGGAGGAGCTGTCAGGGACAGCTGGATTTAAGTGTTGGGAATGTCACCAAAGCAGCAGTTTCTCTCTGCAACCCATGGGAGCTTATGTGAAAAATGAAATTTCTGTCTATCTCCTTCCTTGTGCTTTCTCATCCCCGCCAACGGAGCTGAAGATGGGAGAGGATTTTTCCCCTATATTTAGCTTTGGAGAAATTGCTATAACTAATCGGCTTTAGGATTCTGCATTCTCTCTTTTATTTTATCTTTTTCTGTCACTAAGACCTTGTCATGTGGCTGAGGACTGCAGCTCGCTGGCTCTCTGTTTGCTGGGCTTTCATGGAGTCAATTAATAACCCGTAAAAATAACACCTCCAGCTGTTCCACTTGCAGCTGCCAGGCTGGAGTCTAATTATGGGGCCTTGAATCCCAAATCCTGCTTTGCATGTAAAAGTGCCAGTGAATAGGAAGAGGCAGAGGAGATGGCAATGCAAAAAAGGAATGTGGTTTGGGGTCTATTTTTAGCCTTTTCAAGCCAAATGTAAAAAGACCCTTAGGCTGCTTGTGTCCTGCTGAATGTGATCACATGCACAATATTGTTCCCATGGCAAACCACAGCAGCCGGGGTGGGTTGGGGGTTATTTTTGGCAATTAACTTGCCTACATTGCAAACCTCCTTGTGGGTTAGTTTGCACAGTGCCGTGTTGTGGCTCACATCCATGTGCTAATGGGTTTATTGCAATCAGCTCCAGCTCTCTCTGTGTTCCTGAATGTGTCAGTGCAGTGGTAGGGAGGGGAGGCACAGAGCTGCTCACCCAGGGCATCTCAGAGTGGTTGGTGATAAAGGGGTGCTCAGCCCCTCTCTCTGTCTCTCTCTTTCCCACTGAATGCAACAGAAAATTAATTTACCTGGGGCTCTCTAATGGTCTCCCACTCACATCATCCTGTCTGTTGTGCACCCTCATCTGCTTTCCAAGCTGGGTGTCATCTCTGGGTGAGCTGCTGCGCAGATTTGTCCTCTGTTCTTTGCTTGGGGCTGGTTCTGCCTCAACTCCCACCACTGCCATATTCACCTGCCCCTTGCCTCCTGCTGGGTGCTCCAGAACACTCTCTTTTCTAGCTCCCATGTGCAAGAAGTGCTGCAGCAAAGGCCCACAGGGGCCCCGGTGCATGGGAGATGTTGGGGATGGGGCAGAAGGAAAGCATTGGGCTCATTTCCAGTCTCTGTCCAGGGAGTTGTCTGGGGACATTTCAGTCCTTTCCACCACAGGGCTCTTGTTTAATTCAGACTCAGCCTGACTGTGACCAAAAGCAAATCAAACAGCTGCTCATTAGACAACTGAAATACCTAATGGTCATACATTAACCTGTAGCCACCAGTTTGAAACCATGGCTGCAAATAGGCTTCCTGTGCTGAAGACCATCCCCTTTTCCAAAACAAGTTATTTGGAGACTGATACTGAAACCTGCCCTCAGAAAAACCTCTGACACCTCCCACTCACACAGGGGTTGCAGAGCCACCCCTGTGACAACGCCACCTCTTCCCTGTTTCCTCAGACTCCCCCTGGCAATCACCAGAGCCAGGAGGTGTTAAACACCTTCTGTCTCAGCCCTTGGGGGATGGAGCCACACTCAGAGGGTGTCCCTTCAGCAGAGCTCTGCTATGAGTTCTCTTAACCAGGCACAGAGGATGCTATCAATCCGTCCAGCCTCGCCTGGCAAAGAGATTGCAAACGTGGCTTTCCATCACGCGCTACATTAGCCAAATTAATTCCAGGACAGGCAGCCAGCGGTGCTCGGGGCCGAGACAGATGAATGCTGCAGCCGTGTCGGAAGCAGCGGAGCTGCTGCTTGCACCGTGCCAGCTCCTGGCCGCTCCTCTCAGCCGTGCCCTCCGCCTCACTCCTCTCCGGAGTCTGAACTCCGCGATCTCTGACACAGACAATTCAATTGGAAGAAACATCTGTCTCGGAATTGTGCTCCCATTCAGGCTGCCGCTGCCGCCACGGGGTGACATTTTTCATGCGTCTTGTCTGCTTTCTTTAATCTCCTAAACGCAGGCACGCCTGTGGAGCACAGGAAGGTTCCTCCCCCGTGAGAAGGAGAAAGAAATTAGCCAGCAGATCGAGCGTGTATAGCAAATAATGAGATTGCCTTGGATACAGGACCGGAATTCATGCAAAGCATGATGCTGATCAGAGACGATAAGCAGCATTTCTGGGGTCTGCAAACAGCATCACGAAACTTGCATTTCTCAAGTTCTGAGACACACATGGACAAAAGCTGCCAGCACAGGCCCGATCCACAGACTGCAAGTTAAAAAATCAACCCTAAAATAGCAATACTGGTAGTTATTTTGGTGTGCAAGAGCCTCATAATGCCTCGTTTTCCTCCAGGCACAGGAATAAGGTGTACAGACACAGGCACTGTGATGCTGGAGGAGCAGCAGCCACAAAGGCAACTTGTCCTGACAGAGCTGCACTGAAAGGTGCTGTGTTTGCCCACAGGGTGCAGACCCAGCTCTAGTGGAGTCAGTGTTTCCTTTAAAAGGAGATGGATTTGTGCAATACTTTTAATAGTAAGTATTTGCTTCTTATTACTCTTCTTGTATTAAAAAAAATAATAATTATCAACACATTAGAGGCAAACAGGGACAGAGTCTCTGTCACTACCCAGTGATTGACCCAGCAGCTTGATTCACTGCTTGCTGAAGCAGCTGAGAGTATTTCTACTGTCAGACTCATTAAAAGGAGGGATGGTAAACAGCCTTTGTTTTTATTTTTATAGGAAATTTACTCATCATTTCTGCTAAGCCTTTGGCTGAGACTCCTCTATTTTTCTAAAGAATGAGTGATCAGATCCTGGCAGTGCTTTAAGTCATTTAAAGAGACAACTGGAAGCAGGCTGTTCCCTGGGAGGCAGGTACCAGTGGCACACAGACACAAGGGCTGTTTCCAAAGGGAAGTAGAAAAGCTGGGCATTCCAACAGCCCAGTGAACCCTTCCCCATTCACAACTCCAGCTCCCTGTATTATGAGCTTGACATCTTCAGCATCAGTAAAACCCCTCAGCAAATTAGTTATTATCCAA
This sequence comes from Cisticola juncidis, assembly GCA_013400215.1. NCBI lineage: Eukaryota > Metazoa > Chordata > Aves > Passeriformes > Cisticolidae > Cisticola > Cisticola juncidis. Next base: position 156,148 of record VXBR01010774.1, read on the forward strand.
GTGTTTTTCCCTTTATTCCCTGTACCTTTATTTCCTTTACCAGAAAAAAGGTCATGGGGGTGAGTTCTTTTTAACCTGTGCCACCTCCTGGTGTCTGAGGGATAAAACAACCCAGTGGGAGCCCCAGAGAGTGTCCCCTGCTCCTCACAGCCCCCTGAGAAAACAGTGCTGTCAGGCTTTTAGGTGTTACAACCATCCAACACAGGTATTGGAATAAATGTTGGATCTGATTCTTCATCCACAATATCCACTCCACCAGCTCCTCACATTTAATTATCTCTGAACGAGCAGCCCCCCCTGCACCACCTGCTCATTTTTGTTTTAGCACTGAACCTGAGCAGCGACACGGAACTCAAGGCAGGGAGCCTTGGACGGGTACAGGCTTTGCAGGGAGAGCATGGGAATAAGGGCTGGGACATGTGCCACAAGCTCATCCTGACTCATCTATTTTATGAATTAGGACTTGGTCCTGTTTGCTCATGTTTGTCTGTGTAACCTTTGCTGTCAATGGGGCCGGTGCTGTGATGTCAGCTCCTGGACTCTGAGCGCTGGCAGCTGGTGTCCCTGGCCAGCTCCCAGCCTACAATTCAATTTTCCTACCAGTCACTCGAGAAGGCAGGAAAAAACATGTTTCTGCCTGTTTGTGGCATCAAGACATAAAGGGCTCCAGTCTACAAGGTCATTTAAGGCTTTTCTACAGCAAAGCTCAGATAAATCAAATAGTGGTATGAAGTTAATACACCTTCACTTATGGTGCAATAAACTACAGTAAACTCAGGATGGTTTAATCCTGAATAAAAATCTCATCACGGAGTGTAACACTTTTTAGGTATCATGCATTAACATTCCCTCTCTGAACACAGGCCAGTCTGGAGATATTTTACCCTTATCCCAATTTGTGAATAGTGGAAAAGTACTGCAGAGCTAAAAAGAATATTTACAGGAATATCTGTAAATAAGGGAACCACCCACGAAGTGAGGAGCTCTGGTCTCCTTTCTCATACTGACTTACTGTGTGACTTTCCTATGGCATTTGTGAGCCTCATATTGGGAATACCAGTGTCTTCCCTGCCATGAGGAAGGGATTTAAGATCTGTGGATCTTAAATAATAAAAAAAAATAAAAAAGATGTGGAGAAATTTTTCCTCCTGTTCACTGTTCCCCCAGTACAGGCTGTCCAGGGAGCTTACAAAAATATATACAACTGTAGTGGATGGGTACATTCAGGTCTGTATCTGGAGGGCTCAACTTAGGGGTCACAGTTACTTTTAAGAGAAGAGGTGAACAAGTTCACACATCTTCACACCCAGCTTTACCAGTTTGTCTCTCCCTAGACTGACAAGGGAAAGCAAAAATGGTGACACCTAGTGAAAGACATTAAATAAAAACGGTGCAAACCAGAATCAATGTCCCCAGGGCACAACTCTGTTCCATTAACTGTTTGTCACTCGTCATGCTTATTATTATTTCCATCATGCTGACAGTGTTGTCATTTGGGACATTTCCATGGCTTTAAAGGTTTAGGAAGCAGGTATTTATTTCAATACAGCCAGCTGTACATAAAAATTTCCACTGACTCAGATGGGACTGATTTGTTAGGGAATGGCTCTTGAAGCAGTTCAATGTGTCTGAACCCAAACTCTCATACTTTTTGCACATATTTTAATAAAAGTATGGCTTAGCAGCAAGACCTTGAGTGAACATATTCTTTCTTGTCATGAACTGCTGACAATCTCCTCTTTTTAGCACAACAGCTCTGAAGATGAGACTTGATGGAGAGCAAGAAGTCAGGATCCTTTCACTTTTCTTCACCGCCTGGGATGCAAACAAAAGAAATCAGAGCAAGTTCCTGCCTGTTGAAATTCCAGGAGCTTGAGCTGCATTCCAGCATGGCTGAGAGGCATTTTGAATCTTTTCTCCTATGCATCAGCCCCGCACTGCTCCCAAGCAACTGCACTTTCAGTTAGTTATTATTAATAGTACAGGATTGACTACCAATAGTTCTCATTAATTTCCATGGCAATATTGCCTGAATCAAGATAACAATTGCTTCGAGTTGTGTAACTAAAGTTCATAATGTGAAAGAATGCAATCCAGGAAAATTAGTCAGATGGAGGGAAGTGACTGACCTTGCATAACCTCCCTAAGGCCAAACTTCCCATCATATCTAGCAGGCTGTGTTCTTAATTTTCTGAAAATATGGAACGGTTTGCACTTTCAGCCTGTGTCCTCTGGGCTTCAGTCTCCTGCATGCCTCACAGCTTTCCTGAAACATTTCACCCACACATTTATTCACTATATTCCTCCTAACGATGGGAGCTGGAGCTTCCATAAGAGAAGATGAACAGGAAAATAAACAACAGTAGAAAAATTTAAACCCACATTACTTCCCTCCTCTTCATCTATCTTGCTAAGATTATTGTTTCTGCAGAAAACAGCTGAGACTGCGACTGATTTAGACATTAAATTATGGATTTTTCACTCTATCAATAAACCTCAAACACCTTTAAAAGTCTAAATAAAGCTTTTCTGGTTACCTGGCCATTTGGTGAAGTAGAATAGAGGCAGACAGTAAGAATTAAAACATTTCCCAGAATCTAAAGAGGGAAATGTTATGAACAAAGAGGAATCTGAGTGGGCGTAAATTCCTCGCCCTGCTATACCGGTAGGATTATATCTCAGGCTTTCAGAGCAGGAAAAGGATGTTGCAGGCATAATGGCATGGAATACCAATCAGATAACTAAATCTAATTACAGTTAACTACTTAACTCCTGCTACATGAAGGCAGCTGGCCAAGTGCCACAATAGAAATGAGATCCAGAGGAATAATTTCTCAACCCATTAAACAACTTCTTGTAAGGACTAGTTCAGATCAGACAAGAGGCTATGCTTGACTAACTTTAAAAGACACAAGGTTTGTACAAGAAAGGTAGCTTAATCCCTCATTAGTGGTAACCATAAATTCAGCTTTCCTAGGGATAGAATTGCATCAAAATGTCAGGACATGACTTTGAATTTTAGTAATTTCTATTCTGAGGGAGTGAGCAAAGAAAAGACTGGATGTGGCACATAGTGCCATGGTCTAATTGGTAAGGTGGGGTTAGGGCATAGGTTGGACTCGGTGATCACAAGGATTTTTTCCATTCTAACTGATCCTATGATTCGTTGGTTAGAGATCAGGAATTCTTCTTTGTGAGGGTGCTGAGGTAGTGGAACGGAGCGGCTGTGGCTACCCCATCTCTGGAAGCATTCAAGGCCAAGCTCGTAGCAATCTGTTCTACTGTAAGCTGTCCCTGCCCCGGCAGACCGTGACACTGCCCAGCCTTTCGGACTCTTTCCCCCCCGAGCCATCCCAACCATTCCCCCATGGCACAACCGCCGCTCCCCTCACGGCCGCCCCGCGCAGGCGGCTCTGGCCGGGTCCCTGCGGGGCAGCGCGGGGCTGTCACAGGTGTCCCGTCCCCTCTTGAAGTGTCCTGGAACTCTCCAGGGCAGCGCGGGGCTGTCGCNTGTTCTTGGCTTTGGCCGGAGCCGCCGAGCCGCGCTGCCCCGGCTCCGGGGCCGGGAGCGCTCCCGCAGCGCCTTACGGGCAGAAAAGTGAAGCGGAATTGCTTTAGCAAACCCATTTCTCGCTAAAACGAGCCTGGCTCGCAGCCCGCGATTCATACGCGAGTGCCACTGCCAGAATTTTTCAATAAACGTAGATTGCGGTCGAGAGAGTTCGGGTCAAGCACTTTGTTGGGTAGAGCAGGCACGAAGCCTTTGGATTAATTCCTCTCCGTGCTTCCAGTGAATCCCTTCTGGCTGCATACTGGAATTTCTCTCGAAGTTTTTTTCCCCATCTATCTCATAAGTTTCCCTCTGAAAAGTTTCAAATTTTTTAGAGATGATCAAGAACCATCTTGATCCATCAGTGTGCTTTAGTATTCCATTTTTATCTTCTTTCTGCAAACGAGCATTTTTAACACTTATTTTTTAACCTCTTTTTGTGTATTCTGTATTTCTTTTTTGTTTTTTTTTTTCCTGCCTAGCTCCTGCTCTGAGTAGGGCAGCCCACATACTGTGCTGGGGGACTGGGAAATGCTTCTCTGCCTGTCGCTGGGATGTGTCAGTGTTTGGTTCTCAGCAGCAGCACAGGAAGTGTCACCATCCTGACAAAGAGTCATAAAATATGTTGAAGATTTGTTACTAAAAGTGGACTAAAATGTGCTAATTTTATGTTGTCTTTGGAAGAAATGATAAGTCAGTTCTGACAGAAATATATATATATAGCTTTTCAGGGCCCCTGTTGAGTCTTAAAAAAGGTTGTCAGGGAATTGTGAAGGATTTCCTGTGGAATTGCTAGCGTGGTACCACGCACAGACTAATTGTAAGAGAAAATTGAAAATGGCTTCCTACGTCTGACAGATGGTTTTAAAAATTTCTTTTTCAGGTTTGAGTTGATCTCACTAAACTGCAACCATGGTGCAGAAGTACCAGTCCCCCGTACGGGTGTATAAACACCCTTTTGAGTTAATTATGGCTGTAAGTATTAATTTTTGTTCCAATTTTCTTCTTGATAGTTCCTTGTGTTGCTGAGTACTAGCTGGGCTTTGTTTGATAGATGCTGTAGAACATACAAAGCTGAAAACAAAACTCAAACTGTGAGAGCTGTGTGTTTCAATGGTTTCTTCTCTGCACAGAGTGGGTTTTTTTAACATAACGTGCTCTCCTTTTCTGCCGAAGTGTTTACAGATGTATTTGAAAGTTAGAGCAAAAGTAGCATTGAAGTGTACTGGGAGTTGATTACTGGGGGCAGACCCTTCTAGAACAGAAGGAAATGTCATGTACACCAATTAAAACATTGCTATGGTTGTGTTTTCATCAGTGTGAAGTTTACAGGATTAGAGAGCCCAGAGAAAGCCATGAAAGAAAGGATATGGCTGAATGAAAAGGGAGAAAGGACACTGGGAACATTTTGAGGGAAGGGAAGAAAAAGCGTGGTAGGGAGACCAGAGAGATGAACAAAAAGCCTTTTGCATGCATGTTGCTAATTGGTGTGATAGTGGTACAAACAGTAATGAAAAGAATGAAATTTAATTAGGTTCCCTTTTTTTACTCTTTCTCCTCATCTTCCTCCCTTTTCTTTCCTTTCAGAAAACAGAGTGGAAGTAGGTATTTGACATTGTAAAGTATATTCAATTGAAACCACACCTGTGGGGCTCTTATGAGTTACAAAGAGCAATTAAGGAGCTTTTCCCTGGTAAAAACAGTTAAAAGGAATCATAATCTACATATTAATTGTTTGATTTCACTTGCTGAAAATGCTATGTTTAATGGTTTCAGAGGAGAGTTTTAATAGTGCTCTTAATGTAAATATTTAGATAGATCACATGGTTTGGAGTGCAGGGTTCCTTACAGAAGTGATTCTTTGCAGTCACAGGGCAGAAAAGGATTAGATCACTCTACAGGGAATACTTGCATTTCTTTTTATCTCATTCCTAAGGCTGCCTCCAGTGTTGTACATTAGGTCTTGCTCTTGCAGACACTTCAAGGCAGAGCTGTTATTTTGCTGAGCAGTGAAGAAGCCAACTGTGATATGTGTAAGGTCTTTCATGACTTCAGTAACTCTGACAGCTTCAGGTGGTCTCAGTGAAATCTGATGGTGTCTGTAACTTTAGCCTTCAGCAAAGTCATACTGGCTCTTAGATCAATCAGCCAAAATTAATTTCTTAAATGAAATTCCCTGGCTGTTTGCTAAACTGATGAGTCTTTACCTTGCTGCTGAATTGAAGGCAAAAATTCTTCCCGAGTTATTTCTTCAGGGATATTTTGAGTGAAAATGCTGACATCAGAATTGTCCACAACGCTTTGCTGGGTGTAATTAAAAACACTTCTGACTATTAGTGTTAACTGAGAGTTCTTGAACTGTTGTGTGTCCTGGGGGTAATATCTGAACAATAATATTAACAAATATAAAGCCTTCCCTTACATTAAAGCTTTTCTTTAGAAAGCAAGAGGCTGTAGTAGGTATGCAACTAAGTTGCAAATAATAGTTAAAAGTGAACTAAGAGGAGAAGAATGCTTATAAAAGGAAGCAGCCAAACAGGATCCTTTCTGAGACTGGAAGTTTAGCTGAGCAATAATACATCTGATTTATTTAGTATGTGTCAGAACAGGGGGTTATCACTTGTACTCGTTCAGAATGTGAGTGCTGGATGAACATCCTCTCCCTGCAGTGTTGTTGCTGTTACTGATTTTTAAAACTTGTAAAATTCCTGCTGGTGATCCATCAAAGCTGTCCATGCATTTTCTGAAGTGTGTAGAGGAGTGCATGAGCCAAATTCTGTGAGGAATATAAACAGTATATGCAAGCTGGATGCTTTTTGTAACTGTTTTGTTACTGTTTCCCCTTGGCTGAACAGTGATTGCATAAGTTGATGAAGTATTTCTGGAAGGAGTACTTGTGTCAAATTCTGTGCTCGCTAGTGGAAGTAGAAGCACTATGTTGCCTATTCTCAACCAAAAAAAAGTGCTATAATGTTATTTTAACAGTGCCAGCAGCTCTTCTGAAAAGAGGAAAAGCCTGGCGTATACCAGGCTTGGATTTAATGCACCCAAAAAATGACTTATGTGTTGTGCTTGATTTTCCTCTGTCCCTCTCTTTTATTTGCACCTAGCCCTTGAAAGAATGTGTCCTCAAACAAAGGTTTAAACCCACACCCAGAGATACTCATCTGTCAGTAAAAAATCTCTTGAGAAAACTTTGGTCAGTGTGGCAGCAATGTTCTGTGTGCTGAATTGTCTTTACAAAAATCACTGTTTCTAGTCTTGCTCTTGTGTGAGATCTCATCTTTGTGTTCAGGTGCTGAGTATTTAAAAAAAAATATTTAGCCAGTTGTCCTCTCCTCCCTGGGTGTTCTGTGGAACTCCAGAGGTATTTCTTTCTCTGGAGTAGTAGTGAGTTCCCCAGTGCACTGGGAAGATTCCCTGGATGATACATGTTGCAATTGCAAATTGGAACTTATGAAGTCAAACTAATATTCAGCCTTCAGATAGAGAAATCAGCATTAATTCTCCTTTTCTAGAAGCCACTGAGTGAATGCCACTTGCAGAGTGGGTCATTTCCAGTGCAAACTTCCAATTTGCCCACTTTCCCCTTCCTGGGTTTCCAAGAGGTACTTGAGGGAGAATGGAGCACAATCAGCATTCCATTCATGCAGCTCTGGTGTGTTCCCAGGGAACTTGGTTCTGTCAGAAGGGTGACTTCAGCTCTATATTAAGACAAAAGCTGAATTTAATTCCATTTTGATCTAAGCCAAGATTGCCAAGACAAAAGTGTTTTGTAGGAAATTGTGATACAAAGACTTCTAAAATAGACAAGAGTCAAAATTCTTTTCCTAAGTTGAATTTTTGTTGAAAATAAGCTTCTCTATTATGCTTCCTCTGCTGACACCTAAAACTCTTCTGTTGAATCCTAATATATCTCTATGACAATATCCTTCAGGCATGAGCCCTTCTCTCCCAGCTGGGAATTGGTGAGGTGCTGAGGCTGGGAGGGAGTGCTGACATCCATTGCTTCAAAGCTTCCTACCTTCCCTCATCATTCAAGTCCAGCTGTGTAAAATCCAATATAAGCTACTTCCCTTGAAGATTTCCTTCTACTGGCAAATTGTGTGGTTCCAGATAATGTTTAAGATGCAAATCTTTTAATGAAACTGTTTCCTAAACCTGAAAAGATTCTAGAATTATAGGCTAGAAATTACCACACTTCAGTCTGACACACCTAACACAGGCCAGATGATTTCACCAAATAGTTTCCAAAGCTGACATGATGATTTTTGGCTGCTCTGTGGAATATCTGTCATAATGAACTTCTTGGAATCTCTGTGTGTTAGTGGATATGTGTTTAAAAAAGCACCCAGAGCAGCAGCTGTTCAGGAGACTGAATAGAATCTCGCTTCTCCTCCTGTTCAGCGTTTACGTAACGCTGGAAGCAGCTGAAATGTGGAAAATGGCTGTTTACTTAGACTCACTTGTCAAGTTACCAAGGTTAAATATGCTGGAGAAAAACTGAGAAGCTGCTTTTAGAAAACTTCTAAAGATTACGGATTCAATTTTTTTTATATTAGCTTAAAGAGGTTTACATTTAAAGTAATACAGGGACTTTGCTGAATAAGTAGTTCTTAATATTAAAAGGCAGTTAAGAACTTGAATCTTCCTTAACACACATGAAGCTAAAATTAACTTTGGAGATTTGCAGCTCATTTTCAGTCTGACATACTTTAGATAATTCCCCTTGAGTTTAATTTCCAAAGTAAATTTAAATAATGAATAATCAGTTGCAATGGCATTTCAAGGGTGGAATCTATGCTAATGGAAAATAAATAAGATGTTGGAAAAAGCACACATTGGATTGAACCATTGACCAACGGGATTTTTCTTTTTAAGTTTCTGAAAGCTCTGTGGAAAATGTATTGCTCTTCAGCCCATTTAGAAAATGTCCTATTTACAGTCCCAAATTACTTAGTTTCAGAAATAATGTGAATTTTAAAAAATCAATCTCACAATTTGCCACTGTTCTGATGGAATATATGAAGTATCTCAAGCATGAATCTTTCCTAGTAAGTATAATGTGTAGTGCCTTTGATTATATTATCATTTTAATGGTTCAAATTTGCTGCTTTTGGACATCAGATTGACTGACTCCCTTTGGCTTTATAGATCTAAAAAACAGTTCTTAAGGTATATCTCGCGAATTAAAGTATCCCTGAATTACAGGTAAGTAGTAACATTGTAAATGGGATAAATATGCTTCAGTGATAAGAGTAGATTAGAAAAAAGTTATCTGTTTTTGCAGACTGACAAATCAAAATATAATCCCTTTATCTAGATTGTAATGAGCTTCTTGATCAGCAGTTTATTATTGTTTCACTGTAAAAGTTATTACTGTAAATTTTTTTAAAAATTTGAACTGTATCAAGCTGAGTGCCACACCTGCTCATAAACACTCGCCATTTTCATTCCTTCCGGTCTCATTTTGTTTTCCTGGAAAAATGCATTTCACTCATCATGTGAAGAGGGGCTGAGAGGCTGGGGAGAAAAAGGAAGTGCTTTTGAAAGCACAAAGCAGGCTTTAAATATATAGAGAAGTATCTTATTCCCCTGATGCAGTGCACTTTGCTGAGAATTCGTCTTGGATACTTAAATCCTGGGAAAGAGAATAAACTTGAGTGCCTGCTCCCAAAACCACTGAGCAGTTTTCCTTTCTGTTGTAGAGCTCCCAGAGTCTCATCTTCTGTCTTTGTTGAAAACTTAGCCTGATTTGCTGTTGGAAATGTGTTGGTAAAGCTATGGTGGAGCAGAGCCTTGTGTGGAATTTCTGAATTTGTATTAAATTTGCACTTTCACTCCTGTTTGATGGTGGTGGTGGTTCCTGTGTTAGCACACAGTGTAAGAACAAATGAGTATTTGGCCTCTTGTTTGGAATGAACTGTGGGTAACAAACAGGAGAGTTCACTTAAGCACTAGGGAAAAATATTGACGTAACAGCCTGCTAACAGTGCAATTTATGTATTATTTTGTGTTATTTCATGACCTGCTTAGCTATTTCCATGCTTGGTTTCCTGTTGGTTTTTTTTTTTTTATTTTTTTTTTTTTTGAGCAAACACATGACCTGACTGTAGCTGACAGCTGCAGTTCTCTTCTTCACTAAAAGCTTTGAGCCAGTTTTTAACAAGTCCTTTACACTTTAAAAGCTAAGCCACCACTACTCTCACACTCTGAAAGGTGTCACAAGAAGGAAAATATGTATCAAAACAGTTCCTGTGTTTTGTTCTGAAAGCACTCCAAGCTTTTCACCCTTTGCAGGTGTTTTAGCTCTGGTGTGAAGTGCTGCTCCAGGATCTGTTGATCCAGCCAAGCGATGTTGCCTTTGAGTTAAAACTCTTAAATATGTGAGGATCTGGCAGAAAAGAAGTGGTTACACATCCTGCAGAGTCCTGGATACTCAGGGTTCAGCAGTTACAGTCTGGAGAAGGTATAATTTCATGCTCATGGTCTAATGTGTGATTAGACAGTAAGAAGTGTATGAAAAAAGCCTTCAAAATGTTGCAGGAAAGAGATTGGGTGAATTTTTGGGGTATTGATTAAAATAAAATATCCAATGAGAAGCCAGAAGTTGCTTAGGGATCGGAATTAGGCGTTTCCATATTTCTTGGGCAGTCTTGGGCTGCCTGAGGACTTCCTGTAAATCACTGTCAGTCAGAGCCCAGAACTGTCCAGAATTGAGGGGGTATTTGTTGTAACCAGGATTGCTTTTGCTTTGAACTTCGTTTGGAGTCAATATGTTCGTGGCAGGAGGCCAGCGATGGACTCCTTAAACTGTTGCATTCTGAATATAGAACAAATCTTCTGAGAATATGCAAGGAAAGCTGTTAATTAGCTCAAGTTGAAATTAATTACAGGTTGGTCTTAAATGGTCTGTTTCCTTTTCTCCCAAGTGAATTGGTCTTGCAGTTTTTTCATGTAGTTTAAAAATACTGTGCGTGTATTCTAAATGAAGAACTAGGATGTTAAACTGAATTATTTAACACTTTATTTCATTTTTGTGACGGAGTTAAGACAGGTCAGGTTAGCAGCTCATGTAAAGTGTTAAGGAAGGCCTGTTACAGGTAGTTTAGTAAATTTGACTTTCTCACAGTCAGACTGCAGCTGGTTTCAGCTGTCACCAGGCAGTCAGTGGTGTTTGAGATGAGAGCCCTGCCAAGGCCCCACGCTGGTGGCAGCGCTGGTGGCAGCATGGCTAGGGGGACTGCCTGGCATCCCTGGGCTCCACTGCAGCATGGGGCAGCACTGCCAGCAGAGGACAAGCCAGCAGTGAGCTGTCACCATTGTCACCAGCCCTCAAGTTCTTGGCTTTTCTCTGCGTAGCTTTTGCTCAAGTCACGCTGATTTCAGCCCGGTCCACAGGGGCTTTCAGCTTGCGGTTCACGGCCTCTGTCTTCTCAGGGTCAGAGAAATATCACCAATGTGTGGTTTCCCATTGTAGCTAAGCTGATGCACCAGGCTGCTGCTCTTGCTTTCTTGCAAAGACAGATTCATCAGCAAGCCAGCCCAGGGACACAGGCTGGGCCAGAGCTGTCTTGGAAAAAAGGAAGATAAATTCCATGTCAGCCCAATTTCCTCGCTGTGCCCCCTTCAGACTGCTGAGCACCCCTGTGGGAGCAGGTGCTTGTCCCCCCCATGCTGTGGGTGAGGTGCTGGCAGCTGCCTGAAAAAAAGAGGAGTCAGCAGGGCATCTGTCACCAGGGCTGCACTCTGAGAGCCCTCCATTCCCTTGGGAAATAATTAGGGATCTGCAGTTTGAAAAATGCAGAAGCCGCTTGCTGTAACAGTAAATGAAGGGACCATCACAAACCTGATTCAGCAGTCTTCAGGTATTATTTAGCAGTGCAAAGTACTTGCAATTTGCACTTAATGGCTTGGAGTTGTGGGTTCTGTGAGTTGCTTTGGCATAAAGGGGGATCTGTCCTTGCTTCAGAAAAATGAAAATTAAAAATTTCTGTGTTGTATGCTGGAACACAGTCACACATGAATGGACTGGCTGCCTATCTTGCTTTGTATTCATGTATAAAACTTAATATTTGAGCATTTTCTGTCTTGGATGTCTCTTGGGTTTTACTTTATTGTAATTGGTTTTGGGTTCTATATATCAGCAAATTTGAAAATAAAATTATCACTGGGCTACCAGCTTTAACTTGGGTGACAACAGAGGAATTGTGGGAAGGAGCAAAGAGAGGCTACTCTTTTGCATTAAAAATGATTTTTTATTTAAACTCCTTTAATTCTTAATTATACATGTTTGGGCTCTGTTAAATTACTGTTTCAAGGTTTTGTCATGGTCAGATTGATGAAGTTAAATATCAAAATCTGTGGTGTTGTGGATTACTGGATAGTTATACCTGTTTTCCTTTTGTTGGTATTTCTGCTCTCATAACTTGAGTATGGATGCTTTTTGGAATACATGCAGATCAATTTGTGCAGGAGTTGAAAGCTACACTGCAACCTCACCATCTCAGCCTGACTGATAACTTTCTGCTGTGCTACTGCTGCTGTAATATTAGATCAGATTGCTGTGACAATAATAGATCTCATTTTGTGAAAATGAGATTTCCCTGGTGATGGTCAGGGTGGCGATGTGCCACTCAGAGTTGTTTATGCCACAGCAGAAGGGAGCAGCTTCCTGGGGAGAGCACTTCCTTTCTTGTGTGCATTGTGTCCCTTCATTTAGTGTAAAATTCAAATGCCACAGACATTCTGTCCAGTTCAGGCACACCAGGCAGCACAAGCCTTTCCAGAAGATGGCCTTTTCAGGCTATTTCATTCAATGTGTAAATTATACTGTGTAATTTGCAAAACTCTTGTTGCTGTGCAATTCATTGGCTTGTAGATAAGTTCTTCATTACTGAATTCAAGGCTCTATGAAATTACTTATTTCTATTGAAGTATTTCATGGTGTGTGTGGTGCAGCCACTGAAGTTGTAATGAACAGGATTTAAAGCAATTTCACTTGAACTTTTTTGTTCTGTGTTGACTAAACAGATTCATGCTTTTGTTTGCCTTTCTTTGCTGTAAAGGAGGGTGAAGAACAAAGAAGTGATTGTCTATAATCTATGAGTTTAATTTCATAGAATCAAATGACTCTTGATTTTTTTTTTATTGGCATATCTTTTGAAGCTAGGTTGTGTTTTCTGTCTGTTTTACTGGGGAGCAGATGCAGGGGTGCAGCAGTTGAACCAGGCCAGTGATGGATCTTGCACTGGTATTACCTGATTATTGATATCTGGATGATGAATTTGGATTTTTATTCTGTCTTTTAATGAGAAGCACAGAACCAGATTGCACCATGAGGCCTCTCTAGCTAGTGCTGCCTTTCAGGCAGTGGCCAAGGGCAGTATCTGCCTCCAGGGGGGAAGATAGGAATGAGATAAACATATGGTAACACTCTCTTAGGATACTCTCTCATCCTCCAGCAATGTGTCTTGACAGCCCTTCTGGTGCAGAATGTGCTGTTGTCAGGAATAACATCTCATGTGCTGATTTCTTGTGCTCCCAGTTCCTTCCTGGAGCCCAGTGAGCTCTGTGGTGACACTCCAGCAGGAGCTGGTGCTTCATGACACGCTCTGTCAGGAGATGGATCCTTCCCCTTGGGCCTGGCAGGGCTTGCTCAGCCTCACACCTCCTGCTCCTTGTGTCAGAGAGGCAGCACAGCGGGGCTCAGGCTCTGCCCTCTCAGGTCTGGCAGGCCTCTCCCTCAGGTCCTAAATAACTCATTTTCACAGTGATGGTCTTAGTTCAGTAGTTTGGTTTCACATGAGGAGCTGTTGCTCTGTACTCTTGGTTTTCCACCATTGTTTTTTTTACCTTTTTGGAGGCCTTCTGATACATCAGACGTGGATGTAAGGTATTCTTTTGTTACACTTGCTAGCTTCAGGTAAATAGTGTGCAGGCTCCAGACCCTATCATGCTGCCTTTTGATGACATTCCATTGATGTTAGTCAATGGTCAAGACTTAAAATTATGTACTTAAAACTTTTTAATTGGTTTGCTTAACAGAATTTGGCTGCTCTCTACCTAGGAGTTGATGTTTTGCCAGTCCAAAAGCCAAAACAAGACCTTGCTATTTATCTTGGATTTTGTGTTCTTCTGGTGAAGCTCACTGTACTAACGATAGTCTTGGAAGAGTGAAATCACTGGGGCAGTGCTTTCATTTGCCTCTGGGCCAAATGAAAACCTGGTGGGTGAAGTCTGAGGCAATGAAGTCAAACCTGTTCCACTGAACCTTCATGGAGGGGGGGGAAAGGTCTGGAGAGTTTTTTCCTTGTGGTAGTACAAGGGCAATGGTTTAATGAGGAATTCTGAGCCCACACTGTAGCAGTGCTGTAGTCATCCTATCCTCCTCCACTCATAAATTAGATTTTGTCTGCACAGTAGTAATTTTATTTAAAATAGCCTAACATATTCCAGATGTTAAACATGTTGTAACAGACCTTCTTATTGAAAGTGTCTGTGATTCTAAGACCAAACCAGTGACGAATACTAATTATAGGACTCATAAAAGTGAGACCTAAGCGTGGTACAATAGAGCAGCAAGGAATATTTGACTGTTCTAAAAATAGATCCTCAGTGGACACAGTGGGATTGCAGCTGAATTTTAAAAAACTGACTGCAGAGGAACCAGACACGCAATTTTGTTAACTGGAAAAGGAAAGGAGAAGCTAAGCACGAAATTCTGCTTTCAGTGTGACAATACTTCTTGCCTGTGAAATGCCTGTTGGCAACACAGACGTGCTTGTGATTGTTCAGCTGCTGTAAGACAAGGAATGATAATTAGAAGAAACGTAGGACAAGCTTAATGATTTTCGGTTGGTTTTATGTGTGTCTCTTAAAAAATTCACATGAAAATATGTTCCTGTGTTATGTAAAGCGCTGTGTATTGCCAGTGTTGCGGAGAAATAGGAAGTGCTTGGGAATAGCTCACATTCCTCAGTAATCACATGTCGGTCTCCAGGCATTTAAGCTTTCCCTGGCCTGTCGCCAGGCTTTGCTGTGATGCTCTTTTGGAGGTCAGTCTCTTCTCCAGAGTGATTTAACCTTGAGCCAAAGCAGTCATGTCCTGTGCAATTGGGGTCAGAAGCCAAGTTTCCTCTCCTAGGAACTACTGAAGTTGACTTTAATTGCAGGGCACATTCTGTCAAACAAAGTGTTGTGCCCGGAGCTACGTGGCTTCTGGGCCAGACTGATTTCCATCTGTCTTGCTTGGAACATGGGCAGGGCAGGCATTTTTCTCTGAATACAGGATAGTATTGCAAATATGTTTGTTATAAACGAGTTACAGTGACATTACAAGTCCGTCTGGTATTGCTGTTGCCCCCACGAGGCCAGGTAAGATCTGTGTATGTTGAAGGGCAACTTGGAGCAGCACAGCTGTAAATTCCTCAGTGTTCCACCTTCAGTCTAGACCAGGGCAATGTCAGTTGTTTTCTAACCAGCAATTTGATCTTGGTGTCTCTGTCACAAGCCAGCCTAACCTGAATGATCAGGCTTTCCTACCTTACTCCAAAGGAAAGGAAGATTAGAATTATTTGCATTTGGCATGGTTGTTAGGTTGTCTGTCCTTAACCTTTTGATTTTCTTGAGGAAGGAGCAGTATTTGCCCAGCTTCTCTATTCCAAGTTCTCATTTTAGGGATTTGTGTCTCAAGATTGTGCGGGGGCTGCAGTTGAAGTTTGGCTTGCTCACTCTTTGGTGGGGTGGCACTTGGGCACTTTGGGCTTTCTGGACTTCCCAAACAGAGGAAGAGAATTAATCTTGTTTGTGCCTGGAAGGCATTGTAGGTATAACTCAATCTCCTACACGGGCTGTCCACTTTCTCCTCTGTCCTGCCCTCATATTAAGGTGTCCTCTGAAGATGGACATTTAGGCTCCCATACAAAAATCAATTATTACACAATTCCACCTATGTGAATTTATTTAAGCAAACCACAGATGACTCAGATCTGTTTTAAAGTAACTGCTCTTCTAATTAAAGTTACATTGAGGCATGTCTGTGGTTATTGAAGATCTTTTGTAGACAGAAGATGGAATGTTAGCCCTTTTCTTCAGGTCACATCCTTTGTCCCCAGTTTGTTCTACCTGCTGAATTGGTGTACCTTTTGTCATCAAAACTTTGAATAAAATTGCATTAAATCATCAAAGATTTAATTTTTGTCTGGCAGAAGATGGACTCTCTGTGTGTAGCAATGTGGTTCTTAGGTGGTTATAAGCCAGTTCCCTTCCAGTGTCACTCCATGCAACATCAGACTGCTGTAATTTTGCTGGTAAAACTTCTCTCTGAGCACTTTTCTGAAATGAAAATGCCCAGATATTGAATGGGAGGGGTGCACTGAGGGGGACAGAGTAGTGATCTGTGTAGAAAGAGCCTGCATGGGTGGATTGAGTGGTCACAGCCCTGATGAGAATTGAGGTTTCTGTGTTTGGCTGTTTCTTTCTGGTGCAGAAAGAGGCTTTGCTAAGTTGGTGACCACACTTTAATAACTCAACAGTGAACTACCAGTAAAGTTCCACTTATCTAGAAGATTGCTTCATAACCTGCTCTGATTCTCCTGCTTTATTTATAAGGCCTAAATTATTTTAATGAAATATTAAAGTATTAAAGTAAATTGAAAGCCCTGAACACCAAGGCTGAGATTCCTTAGCTCTGTAGCCAACACATTTGTGCTGCCATACAGAGGAAGTTTGCTGCAGACCTTCCCGTCCCCCAGAAACTTCTCTTTTTTTGCTCCTGCTTTTTGCCTTTTCTTCTATCCCCTTCCTTGATTTGGTTTTGGGCAGTCTTAAGTGAATCTATGTCTTTTAGTACAACTCAGATTTGTCAAGAATGCTTAATGAACATATATTGTCAAGTATTTCCCTGGATAAGCCAAGAATTTTACTGATATTTAGTTGCAGGTGCTGCATAAATGGAGCATTCTTTCAATAAACTGCCTGAGAAATCCTTTTGATTTCTGGTTTGTGTGCTGGTAGAAAAACAAGCTTCTTTGCTTTGCATTTACTTTGCAGAGAATGTAATCTAAAATTCTGAAATACGTGTAAACTTTTAAAATCACTACAAGGATTCTTTTTCACCTGAAATTGTTTGTGTCTTTTTGATAGTAGGCAGGGTTTGATGTCTGCTGTAACTTCACAGCAGTAGAAAATAAGTTTTAAATCCTTTTTATGGGAGTGATCCTAATATGCATAATCCTATCTAGTTGATTCTTAGCCTGAATTTCTCCAAAACATTCTGTACAACAGCTACCAGAGGTGAATTCTGTGATTGACAACTGAGATAATGTCCCAGAGTCCACGTGGTTTGGGGTCATGTTTTGTGCAGTAAGAATGTTTTGGTTTTAGTAGGACTCCTGATGCTTTCTCTGTTTGATGACCTCAAAGGAAAGAAGTTTAAACACAAACAAGACAAACTAAAACGGGTACCAAAGTTTGGGAAGGTGGTGTGGATGCTGTGCTGAGTTTCCTTGGAGATCTGCCTGGTTTCAGTGACATTTTGCAATGACCTGGAGGATGTAATGAGCAGTGTGGTATTTCAGGGGTGGACTGGGCAGTGCTGGGTTCATGGTTGGACTCAATGGTCTCAACAGTCTTTTCCAACCAGAATGAGTTTATGATTCCAGGTGCATCCCACCTCACTCAAAGCCAGGTTACAAGAACTGGCCTGCAGGGCTGTTTCAAATGCCAAGCTATGCATTTAGTCTGTAATTTGGAATGCAATTAAAGCCAGTAAGTGATCAACACTGTAACCATGGAAATGCTGCCTGAGCCACAGAGAGGGACAGAAATGCCAGTATCTGTGTGTTGATGCAGTTGCTTTGGCTTGGAAGTGCTTTGTAGCAGGTTAACACAAGAAAGGTCCTGCTATCAGAAATCTAGGGTGATGTGTGATGTGCTGTGTAAGCAGCACTCTGTGAGCTGTCGAGCTGCAGTTTCATTTATGACACCAACTCAGTAGTATTTCATGATTTTTGTGATTGGCTATGTGTATCAACTATGGTTATGCCTGAAATTTAACATGAAGCTGTTCCTTTTGCACTGCAGAAGACTTGGAAGAGATTAAATAGGTGTGAAGTAGCCTGGATTGTGTCTGCAGAGCTGTGTGGAGATAAAGCTCTGTTCTGTCTCTGTTCTGAAACGTTGTTTTACTTCCCCATGCACATCCCTGGTGTTCTGGATGAGTGGTGGTAAGTGCTGTTTGAAGGCAGGAACCAAGAAAAAATTGTCTCTAAATTTTTATGGTCTCAGAGTAACTTAGTGGAGCCAAAGCACAAGAATAACTTCTCTGCTGTTTCCTGTCTCCATAGAGATTTTTAATTTGCTGAATCAAAGCCCTTCATAACAAGATCACAAAGCAGTTATTGAATTTGAGTTTGGTCTGTATACTGGGTTATTTTGTAGTGGTTATGGGCAATGTCCCCATTGTTTTCAGGAATTTGCAGAATGGATGGAAGCTGGGAGGTTTCTTGCTGTGTTTCTAGGATTTGAGCAGCAAATTGCCTGCTTGGCATGTGGCAGGGCTGATAACCTATTTGGTAGAACAAATAGGTATTGTTTGTTCAGTGGTGACATCTGCTGAAGACAAGATCACTTTAACAGGTAGAGTCTATATGAAATGTACAACAAACTTCACTGGGTATTTACTGAACTTGAAAGTACTGTGGGCTTCTAATACAGCTAAATGTACAAATGGACAGAGCAGCCTTGCCCCGTTCTTTTTATAGGAAGTAATAAAATCTGAGGCTTTATATAGTTGGGCTAGGGGTGAATTTAAATGTACTGCTCATCCTTTCTTCCTCTGTCTTTGTAGAGTTTGCAAGGCACAAGTGATTTGTTCATAGCAGTGTAGAGCCTGAAATCCTTCTCAGTGAAACCTGACTGTATCAAGAGAACTCCTTAAACAAGTATAGGCACCAAGAGAAGACAAGGACGAGTGGGGATTATGTTCTTCTGTACACTTAATAAAACCTTTTTCTCCATGTAGGTCTCTTGAGTGACAGAGGAGCTGTTGAGGGCAAGAATTAATGGCTTTGGTAAATGCCAGGAAAAAAAAGGAGTTTTCTTATTCACTTCTGCTTACAGATGGCTTAATTTTCCTCAAGTCCTGCATTCATAGAGAATTTCTCAGGAGTTTCATTTCCATTCCACAGAAGGAGAGGCGAGCTGAGGCAGCTCATTTGCTGGCTGCTGAGCCAGTTATGCTTTCAGATGCTTTCTTGAGACAAAGATACTGAAAGGAGCAAGTCCTTGTATCACTTCATGATTGAACAAGGCCCAGGGAAGCCCTGGCAGTGTTAATAAAAATGTTTCTGCAGTGACCTTCAGTGTTTGTGGCAGGTAAGGGCAGCTTAGAGCAGGGTTATTTAGCAGCTGTGGGTGCTGGAAGCCCAGGGAGAGCCTGGAGACTGTGCAGGGTCCTGTAATGTCAGGGAGGTCAGGACTCAGTGTGGGAAGGCTCCTGGATCTTCTGAGAAAGAGATGCAGACCTGGGTTGTAAATGTGAGCACCACTTCAGTGCAGTATCATAAATAAAGCATTTGAAGAATCTGAATATCATGCTGCAGTAAGTTTTTGAACCACTGACAATTTCTCTTCCCAGATACTCTACCTGAAAGCTCTGATCTCCAAGTTGGAGAACATCCAAGGTTGTTTTTTAAGATTGCTTCTCTTGCTGTTTGAGAAATAATTAACCTTCAGTTACAACTCATGAACAACATCTGTGCAAAGTAGATTCTTGTTAGTGCTTGTCTGATTTGTATAATAATGTTTGTGAGGTCTATTAAAAAAAAAAGACAAACCCCAGAACTTCAAAAACAAAAAAGCCATTGTAATTGTAGTCCAAGGATTTGATGCATAATTCTATAAAACTGTCACAGCCCACAGCCTCTGTATGAAAATTTTAGATTAACTATATTGTTTATGAACTTTAAGGCACGATTGTACTTCTGTGAAATAGAAGGATTGGAGCATTTTGGACAGTTACTTGGGATTGCTTTGCTTTGGAAGACTGGAGATTTACTGTACTGTAAACTTACACTCTTAATGCACTAAAGATCATTTAATTAGAAAGTTCCAGGTCACTTATGTAGTACACAGGAACTCTTTAGTCTCTAAAATGGAGCAGAATGTTTGTCTTACAGATATCGACTTGTCCTATTGATTTTTTGGTGTAACTTACAGAAGAGTTATTTATTTTATCTTGGATCCACTTAATAGCCATCATTAATACTTGGATGGCCAAATTTCATTGTACCAAGGAACAGAGAGTGAAGACAATCTATTGTGTTTCTGAATGACTCCTGCCACTCCAAGGTAAAATGCTTTTTTGGACTGTAATGGAGGGAGGATACAAGAGGGACAAAGTAAAATAAGGTCAGGATGCAGTTGTAAGGAAGTGTGATGGAGACAAAGGAGAATTGTGCATTTTTTGTTTCCTCTAACTTAGAGTAAGGGGGGCACTTCCATTTGCCAGGTGAATATCAGCTCTCATTTTGGGAATCCTTCAGAATGTGTCCCTGCCCTCAGAGTGCCCACACGGCTCTTGGGAGCCAGCTCTGCTCCTCACACCCTGCCCAAGGACAGCTCTGCTTGGAAAGGCTGGATTTTCCTCTCCTCGGTGGAATTCTGCTCTGCATGGAGTGGAAGAGCTTTTTCCTGTTGCAAAATGAATATATTTAAACAAAGGTATATTTGAATGTGGGGCATTGTGATTTAGGGTTTTTTTTAACAAACCAAGATGAAGCAGAGCCTTCCTTTTTACTGAATGCTTGCTGCCTGCTTCATTTGTCTTAATTCTTAAAATCTCTGCAGTAGCTCTCTTTCAGGTGAAGGGGTATAATTTTTAATTCAAATTGCTTTCACGCAAGGTATTTCCTGATGTACTTTCTAATTGCTTCATCCAGTTCAGTGATAAATTGTTAAGCAAACATTTTGTTTGTTGATCTTGCACAGATAGCCAGCAGGTTCACCACTGGTCAGTCTTGCTGGAAAAGCTATAGTGTATTTGTTCTAGTTCTATTGGAACAATTTTAAACACTTTTTTAAAGTAGAAATTGCAATGGAAAGCTTAAACTCTTTTTTTTTTTCATTTTAAAGTAAGTCACAGTGTTCTTTACTAGTCATATCTTGTTGGTATAGACTGTGCTAAGATTTACAGGGAAGTCAAAGGACTGTTAAACAGCCTCATATTTGTCAAGGACCAGAAATGATACATAAAGGAAATGTTTGTTTAGATGATACCCAGCCATTCAGACAGGTCTGACCCTGCCTGTGCTGCCGGGCTGTCTGTAGTGCTCACAAGCCTCAGCTGTAGTCTGTGTAATGAAAGCCTTCTCCAGCTTTTCCAGAGAGAGTTCTAGAACTGAGTGCCTGCCAAGCAGCCTTTGTCTCCCAGCAATAAGAGAATAACTCCTCTCCTTCTAAATGAGAACATTTAATGAAGTGAAAACACTGCGGAGAGAAAAAACCACTTAAGCCTCCTGAGCAGGGGCTGCTGTGAGAGCTGCTCTGAGGGGAAGGTCACTGCACAAAGCCCAGGGGAGCTGTGCTGCTGGAGCAGGGCTGCTGGAGCAGGGCTCTCAGGATAGCTGTTCCCTGAGATTCTCCTCGGGGCTGCTGTTCCCCGAGGTAATCAGGTTTTTTGTCTTCTCTTTGCCCTGAGTGTTTCACACCAGAGGTAGAGACGACAAACTGAGTCCCCAGTCCGTGTTTCCAAGGTTGTTTATTCTTCATTATCTCAGTTCTGTCTCAGCTCTGCCAGGCCTCCCTGGCAGGGGCATTATCTCAGTTCTGTCTCAGCTCTGCCAGGCCTCCCTGGCAGGGGCATTATCTCAGTTCTGTCTCAGCTCTGCCAGGCCTCCCTGGCAGGGGCATTATCTCAGTTCTGTCTCAGCTCTGCCAGGCCTCCCTGGCAGGGGCATTATCTCAGTTCTGTCTCAGCTCTGCCAGGCCTCCCTGGCAGGGGCATTATCTCAGTTCTGTCTCAGCTCTGCAGGGCATCCCCAGCAGAGCAGGACTGGGCGGCTCAGAGAGCCCCACACCTCATGTACAGCACCCCTGACCCAACCACTGTCCAAAATGCACTTTTTATTGACAGAATTTTACCAATGCCCACTGCCTATGCTAACATGTCATTTCTACTCTAAACCAGTCTCTAAAATCCAACTCAGCAAAAGATGGGGGACGAGAGCAAGAACAAGGAGCACAGGGGCCACTCCCCAATTCCTCCAGCTTGTCTCTTCAGCCCCATATACTGAAAATCCCAGATTCTACATTTACCTTCTATGATAAACTAAATACTGCTTATTTTGAATTCTCTCAGCTTGTGATTCTTCATACACTGTGGGCATTCACTGCCATGGCAGGGATCAGAGGCAGTGTCCTCCTGGGCTCTGTGTGAGGCTCTGACCCCCCTGTACAGATCCCAGTCCCCCTGTCCGGTCTCCAAACCCTCCAAGGTAGCCACAGGGATGTCCTGGACTCTGACACAGGGCCTGGCTGGGACCCTGCACGTGTCCTTGGAGGACTTGTCCTTCCACAGCTGGCTTCACTGTGGGGTCCTTCCCACAGAGCTCACTACCTGTGTGTTAAACATGTTTGTGCTTCTCCAATGTGCAGTTCGCATCACGTTCCCTCTTCCCCGTGCCTGGGAGTGTTACCTTACCAAAACCCCTATTTCTGGAGCTTTTTGAGGTGTATCCACTGTAACCATCTGCTCCCTTGCACACACGCCCCCGAGCTGATGGCTCCCATGTGAGCTGACATCCCTCAGAGACACTGGCACCGAGATCACAGAGCTTTGTTCCAGCCTCACGATTTTTATGGTGCTTTGAACAAGTGTCATGATTTTTATACATATGTATGGATTGCACAGGGAGTGATAGCTCTGAACAGCAGAATACAAGGCATGAAAAGTTATTTGCTGATCTGTGAGAGTTCATCTTGAATTGTTTCTTTCCAAGTTCAGCTGCCAAGAATTTGAAAGCTCTTGGTTACCCTGCCGTGAATCTCTGCTTTCCCTATTGATCTGCAGTGCTCTAATGCAAGGGCAGGAAGGGATACAGTGCTGTGCAGGAATGATGAGGCTGCTGGAGGGGAGCCAGGGCAGCATCCTGCTTGAGTGACCCTTCGTGTTTCTTGTGTTCAGGAATAATTCAGAAATCCCACTGGAAGTGCATAGGGGAGCACAGTGAGCTTTGGTGTGCACTTGCACATTGTTACCCACACATGGTCAGGCACTGCAGGCAGAAATTAAAGTTAGCACCGAGTGCTGCAGACAAGATTGGGCTGCCAGGATGAATCTGTTCATGGGTTCTCTTGAGGTGCCCTTGGAGAATGTGGTGCTGCTCTTGGAATGTTGCTCTGCCAGCAATTTCAGACAGAAAACATAAAAATGAAATAAAACATCTTAATAGCCATTAAGCTGTTAAAGCACTCAATATGCTTAATTTTCTAAATGGTAATTGAAATTCCTCCATATTTCAGCAGGTCAGAATTTCTGTTTGGAGGATTCACCTACTAGAACAGCACAGGATAAGATTGCTTGGAATATTTTTTCCCCCTTTTAAATGTAGAAGTTATCTTTGAATCATTTAGTGGACATACTAAATAAGCCCTATTCTTGAAGGCAGAAGATTGGGAATATATTAATCTGGTCAGGAAAACTGAGTAAATTATTTGCATGCATCACTCTCTCACTGAGGACTGAGCACATGCTTATTATCAAGGTATTTTAATAGCCCCAGGCATGTTTTGAGAAGCAAAAAGCCAGAAATCTTTGAAAACTGGGTTGGAGGTCATACCTAAGTGCTGTTTTAAAGGTGGTGGTTTGAAAGGAATTTCTTATTCCTGATACTAGAATTCCAAAATCTAAGGGCTGTGGCAGCAAGTCCAATTCCCTTGGCTATGAAAAACGACTGCAATGGGTTTAAAATAGTCTGACTTCTGAATTGCTTTCATGTCTTCACACTCAGCTGAAATACTAGCAAGGATAAAAGTGGAATAAATCCTGTTATTTTGACTCTACTCTGAGCATGAGTTGCTAAGGGAAGCAGTTGGAAAAGAAGCTTTATTACAGCGCTATTTTGGTTGAAATTGTGCTTGTCAGTGTTCTTGCTGTTAACATGCATTAAGAAAGCTAAATTTGCGGTTCAAGCTGCTTCACCAGACTGTGTTTGTCTTGATGCACAATGCAGCTTCTAATGGATCAGAGTACACAAATGTTCCAGAGGCTGGTGGGAAATGTGAAAGTACATTATTGAGGAAGTGCAGAATTGCAGGCTCAAAAGCACTTTTTGAACAATCTGTACACAGGTGCCTCAGCCAGGGAGCTGTTGTGACTTCATGTCAGGCCCAGCAGCAGCTGCACAGTTTGGAGGATGAGCACATCTGCACTTTTGACTTCTGCTCCGTGTCACACCCTGTGTTAAATGTGACCGGCAAAACAGTAACAGTGTCACCTCCTTGAATGTCACCACCATTCTTGCGTGCATTTAGTGCTACAGCAGCAGCATTTCACTCCTGCATGGAGCCCTCCAGGATTTTCTGCAGCTGCTCCTCTTTTGAGGAATTGTCTTTGATTGTGTCTGTACAGTGAAATTGCAACACTGAGACAAAAGTGTGGAATATCTGATTTTATTTGTGAAGAGAGACCTGTCTGTCCAGGTTTGACCACAATGCTGGCATACAAGGAAGGGGCAACATTTTATAATAAACTCTGCTTTATCAGCCTGCTGGAGGAATACTGCATAATGCAGTTCAGTTGTTTCCTGTCTGCAAAGCTGGATTTGAGACAAAATTTCTGGTTCAAAACACTTCAATAACGAAGCAAAATCCCTTCAGTTCTCTTGAAAAATAAAAGCAGTGTTTGATCTTTCTTTAATCTTCTCGTGCTCCTTGAATAGCTCCTGCCTTGGCCATGCATGTGCTGCTCTGACTCACGTGGCTCTTGCTGTGTTGTACCACAAATTACAGGTTTTGTTCCTGTGCTGCGTTGGTTCTTGGTGAAAAATGTGTCAGTGTCCTACAGCCTTTAGCAGCTTTTTCCTGCCCACTCTGCTCTGTGAAAGGGAGCAGTTTGTCCCTTGTGGAAAGACACAGCCGTGCTTGAATCAGATTAAATATTTTGATGTGGCCATGGTTTGCTCGAATCACCTTTTATTCAAACTGGGCTGTGCTGAGAAATGGTGCATTACAAGGATATATGGGAGATAAAGAAATAAAACCAGCCTGATTGAAGAGCCCAGTAAAATTGAACAGTTTTCTGTGTGTATGTTCTTTAGGGAGAAAGAATCCTGACTTGCTGTTAATCTCTTGGAAACCTTCAAGTACTTTGGTATGAGCATTCAGCTTGCCAGCTTTTGGCAGATAATTAATTCATTCTCTTCCAAATTGAACACATTCAATTCAGTCTTGCCATTTAAACAACACATTCTTCTTGGGCATTTTTTGTTCACAGTTCAGCAAACACTCATGAGCAGGTAAATGCTTTGAATTGTAAATGTTCACAGGGCAAACATGAAGTGTGTAGAGGACTAAGATGGGAAAAGCATCAATATATGCAATGAAGGAGAATTGCAAAGGCTTTGGCATAAAGAGGGCTGTTCAGATGGGGAAAACTTGTGATCCACATGTAAAAAAGACTTCAAAAAAAGTGAGAAAAATATTAGATACCTACTACCCCTGCTCTCCTGTCTATAAAATAATCATAATATAAGATCCTCAAAAGTATGAAATGAAGCAATTTGAAAGTCAGGAATACTTCGAAATTCTGCTGCTTCTAGAAATGTTTTCTTTTTCCGACTTTAACAGAATTTAACTCCAGTCATTGCAGTTAAAATAAAGATTAATTTAGAAAGTATGCTGAGACTTTTTCAGGGAGAGGGTTGAGATACTCGTGAGCAGCTAAGCTGTACAGCCTTCTGTTCAGAACAAGAGCCTTGTAAAAGAAACAGAACTTCTTTGCCATACTAATAGGGCAAAACCCCCTTTTTACTCCCTGTTAATAGGACCCATCCTCCCTTTGTGTCAGAGCTGTGAAAGATTTTCTCCCCCAGTGCTGACTATTGTCTTACAACACTAATGCTCTGTGGCTGCTATTGTGCACGCTTCTCTGAGCCCAAGAATTATTGCTGTTCTTCAGTGAAAGCAAACCAGCTGTGCACAGATGAGGCTGCAGCAGGGAGGGGGTGTGACCCCTTCCCTGGCTGCACTTCTGCCTTCCAGAGCAGCTTTATCAGCTCGGGACAGTCATGCTGCAAAAATGGTTTAAAAATATGCACAAGGGGAAAAAAGCTGACTCTGTTTTAGTGCCTTACACCACTGTCACCATAGTAACAGTACCTTCAAACTGGGATTGAACACTGGTAATAAACTGAAGTATTTTAATTGTTCTAAAGGGAGAATTAAGAGACCTTTTCTGTTCCAGCCCCACCATTGCATACTTTGTGCAGCTGGTGCTTGTTTTGTTCCCCACCCTCTCCCTCTTGGTGCTGCAGCCCAGCTGTTTTCTGAGTAGTTGAAATCATCTAAAAGGACCAAGTGGATATTTTACCTCTTTTAAAGAATTGTTTCATGATGTTCTCTCAGATTTACTTTATCTAAGCTTTCCATTGCATTGGGACTTCTTGCAAAATCCTAGCTCTTCACCAAAGCAAATGAGGTTCTGATAGCAGCAAAAATGAAGGAGTTCACAATATGGAAAGCAGGCTAAAGAATTAGTTGCTTCACTGTTACCACATGAGGAAAAAAAGAGTGCCATAGAGAAGCAGAGAGATATTAGAGATGGTGAAAGAAAAGGGAAAAAAAAGAGCTATCTTGTATTCTCCAGCCACAGTGGTTTTAAAATCAAAATCCAACAAGTTTACTAGTGGGGATAACACCCTCTTACTTGTTTTACTGATCCCAAATCCTTAACTATCCTGTGTCTGATTTAATACCATCTTCTCTGTGTGTCAAGTATTTAAGAGATGAAGTTATTTACATGAATGTTCTTTAACCAAAATCAAAGCTGTTCCTTGCTCTGTATTACTGCAAGAAGTTTTATATTTTCAGAAGTGTGAAACGAGCTCATTGTATTAAACTGGCTGTTGTTGGACAAAACTGTGAACTGATAAACTGCAGTGAAATCATTAGGAACACTCTGTGCCCAGGGAGCCTGAGAGCTCTATTAGCTTAAGAAATAGCTTTTGAAATGTTTTTATTAGACCTTGGGGAGCTGTATGAAATCCCTCCAGACAGCTTGGTGAAACACCGGTAATTAGTAAGTGGGTTTTTTTAATCCAAGACATAATTGTTTTGTCTTGTGGTATTTTAGAACTAGAGGGTCTGATTTTCCTGTTATCAAGGGGGTTGTCATGGTACAGAATGAATAACTTCCTTTTCAGAGGGAGAGGAGGAATGGTCTATTTTGCATGGTTTAAAAACTGCCTTACTGGCAAGGAACATATTAATAAATGGATTGTTTGGAATGCAGTGTGACTCTTTCAGCTGTAATGTGGATTCAGGGAGGCTCAGCCCCTTCCAGGGAAGCTCTGAAGGGCATGGAGGCTCCAAATGCCTGAAGGAGCTCTGCACACCCTGAGGAATTAACGGTGCTGATTTTGTTCTCCTTCCTTTGTGACAGGCTTATGAAAGGAGGTTTCCCACGTGCCCTCTGATCCCCATGTTTGTAGCCAGTGACACCGTAAACGAGTACAAGAGTGAGGATGAGGCCATCCACGTGATCGAGCGGCGCTGCAAGCTGGACATCGATGCACCGCGGCTGCTGAAAAAGGTGATGAGCTCTGGAGTGCCTGCTTTGTGCTCTGCATATCCCTTCACCTGAATGCTGTACCCTAACAAAAACTGTGCCTTTCCCCAGATTGCAGGAGTGGACTACGTCTACTTTGTGCAGAAGAACTCTCTGAACAGGCGAGAAAGGACTCTGCACATAGAAGCCCACAATGAGACCTTCTCTAACAGAGTCATCATTAATGAGCACTGTTCCTACACAGTGAGTAACAGCAGGCCTTTGGTGGGCTGCAGATGGAGCCCAGGCAGTGCTCGGATCCCAGGACTCAAACAAAGCTTGGGTTGTTCCTGGCTTTTGCCTTGCAAGATAAAATAACCAAGACACCACCCTGAGGGATAATTGTTAGTGTTAAATGTAGCACGCTTGCCTCGAGAACTGAGACACGTTTGGCACCCTCTTGCTTGAGCATCTTCTCAGAGAGCAGAACACAACATAATTTACTGTGTTTGACAGCTCTGCTCAGGCAAATCTGTGCTTTGTAGCAGCAGTGTGGGACTCGGTGAGGCTGATGACACCCTGACAGAACTGCCAGAGGAAAGTTCAGCTGATCTGCCTTCTGCTCAGCTCAGACAGAAGGTCACTGAGTCAGCTATGTTTTAACCTATCTTCTTTCATTGTTCTTGGTCTTCAGTGCAAA
Source organism: Cisticola juncidis (assembly GCA_013400215.1). NCBI lineage: Eukaryota > Metazoa > Chordata > Aves > Passeriformes > Cisticolidae > Cisticola > Cisticola juncidis. Next base: position 184,165 of record VXBR01010774.1, read on the forward strand.
TGTTGATGCAGAGGAGTGTGGTGGCAGGCCTGCTGCTCTGCTCTGGTCATGGTTTATTTCTGAATGGCTCAGCCCATCCTCAGGGGCTCTTACAGCACGTACTGTAGCAGTAGAACTTCAAATTGATGCTAAAGGTCAGATCAAAGCTAACAAATGTGACTGATTTATCTGTACTGTAGCACTCTCTTTAGGTCATAACACTCTCTGTTGTGTTTAACCTGTGGTTAAAAGATCACCGGGTGCCAAACCCACTTGACACTATTATCTAATCTTTTTATAATTATATCTGCTGTAATTTCTAGGGTAAATTTAAGAATACTCTTCTGCTTACCTGCAGTTGTTATGGGAAAGCTCTGTTTAAATGGGGGAAATGCTGTACAGAGAAGTGCATGTGGTAAATATGTACAGAACACAAAATACTTCTCTATGCCCATTTGCTCTACTCAGTTGAGAAATTAGGTAAATACAAAACCAGGTTTTTAGTGGAAGAATAAATTGTTTCTAAAATTTCATTTTTATTAAAGGTAACTTATAATTGAATCTATAAAAATACCAGAAGATTCTTAAATGTTATTATTATGAGTTTTACTTACTGAGGCTGTACAAGCTATTCTTGTACCTTCCATTCCCTAGTGCAGAAACAGAAAATGAAGGGAAAAGGGTTTTTCTTTCTGTAGTTGTCTCCTTATAAACTGTTGATCCTGTTCTTAGCCAAATTTAGCATGTTCTGAGGGGGAAGGGAACCCTAAGGCATCAGGCCAGTTACATGCTCAGAAATCCAGGCTTTTGTGATGTTTTTATAATGACAAATTCAGAGCCCGGCCTAGAAATTGAACAAATCTATTTTAACTGAAGAGAGTTTAAAAAACAGCTTTTGTAACAGTATCAGCATCAATAGTAGAATTGTTTAGGTTGGAAAAGCCCTTTAAGACCCAGTCCAACTAAAAGTCTGTTTCAGGATCATGTCAGTAAAGCAAGAGATAAGCTAAGAGGGAAGGTGTCAGCTGAGTGAGGAGTGTGCACTTGTGTCAGTGGCGTTATCATGGGAGAACAAATGAAAACAGTTTTCATTCTACAGAATGCTAAAATACCTCCTGTCAGTGAGGGATCAGTGTTTTGGCTGTCTCTTGGAAACACGTTGGGCCTGCTGCCCCTGCTGAGCTGGCCCTGGGCTATCAGCCACAGCAGAGTTCCCTGTGGAGCCTTTTCACCCTGTTCCACACACACCCTGCAGTCCCAGCCCATATCTACACTGAGACAGAGGAGAAATGGGCAGCCTGATGCACTTGTGATTCTCCACCCTCCCCTTTCTTGTTAAGACAAAAAAAATCCCAAAAAACAAACAAACAAAACCCCCAACAAACAAACAAACAAACAAAAAACCCCAAAAAACAAAAATAAACAAACAAACAACAAAAAAACCCCCAAAAACAAAAAAAAAACCCCAAACCAAAACAAAAAAAAAAGGGGCTGTGGGACCATGGAAGGGCTACTCAGCTTTTTGTCCTTTAGTGTTGCCTCTTTCCAACTGAAGCAAGACACCTCAAATTCCATTTGAATGTTTTGGACTGTGTGAACCTGTAAAACAAGAAACATTTCAAATGTTATGAGGGAGAAAAAAAACCCTAAATGGATAACTGAGCTATATGATCTTTTGACTTGCAGGTTCATCCTGACAATGAAGATTGGACCTGTTTTGAACAGTCAGCAAGTCTGGATATCAAATCTTTTTTTGGTTTTGAAAGCACAGTGGAAAAGATTGCCATGAAGCAATACACCAGCAATATTAAAAAGGTGAGCCTGCAATTGGGAAGGATGTGCCTGGCTCCAGGTTACCAAAAGACAGTGAGGCTGCTGCTAAGTAACAGGCTGCTCTGCTCAGAAAGCTGGGCTGCTTTGCTAAAGGCCTGGGGCAGTGTGTCTGTGTAGGGCTGCTTCAAGTGAAATCTTTAGAGATCTCATCACTTAATTTTCAGACCAGTCCTTTCTGTGTCTAATTGTGTGGGTTTTTCAGTAGCTGAAGTAAAATTTCTTTTTTGAAGGGAAAAGAAATAATAGAGTACTACTTGAAGCAGCTGGAGGAAGAAGGAATAACTTTTGTCCCTCGCTGGACTCCTCCTGTTGCATGTAAATCAGAGAGCAGCACATCCCACCCGAGGAGACCAGTGTCACCTGCCATTAATATCCCAGAGTCTGCCACAAAGGAGGGCTTGAGCAACAAGGAGATCCTCAACAGCTCCAGCAGCCCCTCGGAGCCCACGGCAGGAACACCTGATGGTATGGGGGGTCTGGTATGGGGGTCTGAGGGTTTTACTGGGCAGCTTTGGACTGGAGAGGCTCCCAGCACTGGGCAGGTGGGGAGCTCCACGTTGGTTCCTCAGCTGGTGACATGCAGTGTCAAAGTGTGGGCTCAGCCAGCAGGAATACAGGGCAGAGCTCAGGCAGCTGTTACAGGCTGAGTGGAGATCAGGTGTGAGCAGAAAAACTCTTTGCTGTTCATGAACAGTCTGCTCTTACCCTGACATTCAGGGATGAGTATGACTATGGGAATGATGGGGAGGAAACAGCTGAAACTTCCCTAGACAGTCTTCTGGGAATTTGGGATAACTGCACTGGGAGACCAAAGCTTCTCTAAGGATTTCCAGAAGCAGCAAGGCCAGTGGTGCTGTGGATTGATGGATCTGAGTATACTGGCAAAACACTTTTACAAATATCTGCTTTTGTACCTTCCTCAGCTGCAGAAGGAGAATTTTATCTTCTTCATGGAGCTGACCGTGTTTGTTGCCTTGCTCATCTTTTCATTGATCAGAGAAGCTTTATTCAGTTCTGACTTCACTGAACACAGTCTTCACCTTGAGACAGCAGCAAATCAGATCAGTTGGTGCTCAGCCTAGATCAGGTCAGGACTGCTCTGATCCCCTGCAATCTCTTTTCAGATAAGCTGGATGCAGACTACATCAAGAGGTACCTGGGGGACCTGACCCCCATGCAGGAGAGCTGCCTCATCCGCCTGCGCCAGTGGCTGCAGGAGACGCACAAAGGCAAAGTGAGTTCCTGGGTGTCCCCTGGCCCAGAGTGTGTGACACACAGGGTGTGCCTGAGGAAACGTCCTGCCACACCCCCTGGGGCTGACTCTTTCTGCTTCTCGTGTTCAAAACCTAAATTTAAGCGGTGGCAATAGGAGGAGTTCATTGTGACCGCCCAGCTGACTTTGCAGCTGAGCTGCTTCAATAATTAGCATGAAAGCCTCTCAGACTGTCAGTTAAACTGCCACCAGGGAATAACATCAGATTGATAAGTCTTCCTGGTTCCTACAATGACCTTATTTTTACGTTTGTTTGTTTTGGCCAAACATCATAGTCTGAAACACTGGTAGCAGGAGAGCACTGACAGCAAGGCTGGGGTTTTTCCAGTGCCTTTTGATTTGCATGTGTGTCTCAGCTTCCTCTAACTTAACAATAAAACACAGTCTGTGTTCTGTCCTGATTTATTTAAATTGGACTGGCTTGGTATGGTCATACAGGTGGAAATTATTTCATTAGAGTTCATGAAATTTTTATATCCCTTATGAAAGTAGCTGCAGTGCCTGACAGGGCTTATGATTTTGTTTCAAACAAAGGCTGATTTTCTTGAGTAGCTCCCACTGTTAAACACCATCCTCTTGCATTGGTGCAGGGCTGCACATTTTTCAGCTTCTATTGTTTGAGTTTCTGTTCTTGTTTCAAACCTTGAATACAAAATTTGGTTTGGTTTTGTTAATAGATCCCAAAGGATGAGCACATTTTAAGATTCCTGCGTGCCCGGGACTTCAACATCGACAAAGCAAGGGAGATCCTTTGCCAGTCGCTGACGTGGCGCAAGCAGCACCAGGTGGATTATATTCTGGACACCTGGAACCCTCCCCAGGTGCTCCAGGATTACTATGCAGGAGGCTGGCATCACCACGACAAAGGTATGGTTCCAGTACAAAATATGTACTTAATATATACTGAACAGCCTTTTTACATTTTGAATCAGAAGTGGGAGTTGTCCCTCTGTTAACTAGAGGTGGCTGCTGAGAACTTCTCAGTTGTTATGTACCAAAGACACTTAAATTGATAGAATGTTTTGGGTCGAAAGGGAATTTAAAATAATCTTGTTCCATCTCCCTGCCATGGGCAGGGACACCTTCTGCTAGACTGGGTTGCTCAGAGCCTTGTCCAGCCTGGCTTTGAACACTTCCAGGGGCATCCAGAGCTCCTCTGGGCAGCCTGTTCAGGTGCCTTTGCCAGCCCTTAGCTGGAGGCAGAGTCCTGGATCAGTCTTTCTGACTAATACTGACTTAAATTTGCTTTGCCAGGAGATTAAAAAAAGTGATTAATTGCACTTCCATAGTACTCTGAGGTGCTTAGAAGGGTGTTAGGCAAATGCTGAGTGTGCTCTTTCAGTGATTAAAAGGTGTTTGTAAATAAGTGTATCTTTGTAATCAATTTATTTCTGATGTTGTAGAAGTCTGCTGATGGCATAAATGAATATTTATTTGGCATTACAATCAGCTTAATGATAAGAAGTGGAATGTTGCAAAAACATCAAATAGAGCAGGTTTGTTTGAGAAGGGAAGCAGCTTTGGCTGAATTCCCTTTCTGCTGTGAGCCACAGCCTGACACAGTCCCCTGTCCCTCTGCTTTATCATGCACTGATCTCGTTGCTAATACATACATAGAAATGAAACATGTTGGAATTTGTGGCTTGAGGCAAGCTGGGCTCTTTAGATAAGGAAATGATCTCTCACTGTGAGCGATCTGTGCTCTGATTGAGTCTTTTCCCACCAGGCACCATTGTTTCTGCTCAGCTCTTCCCTTTTCAAGCAGCATATGAAACAGGGCAGGATGCTGTCAGCAGTAGTGGCCAGGGTTTTTTTTTAATGCAGCAGAAGTTTAATCACAGAGCTTGAATGGCTCTTCCCTGCTGCTCTGGGTTTGACAGACCTCAAACTGAGAAAGTGGAAAATGAGAACGTGCTTGTAAAGATTGTAGGGAAAAAGACCTGTTAATAAGTTCTCCCTTTCAGCCTGTTCCTGGCCTGTCCTTTGCAAAGACTTCTTCTGTCAATAGCACACGACTGGGTCCTGCCAGTGAGCAGAAAGGTGCAGAATGCATCAAAGACTTGTTTAATGTTCTTCTGAGAAGTTTTGCAGTCTTGTGGTGAACTTCATGCCCCCTCCCTTCCCCTGCAGATCCTTTGATCTCTCTTTCAGCATGCCCACAAGTAAAGCACGGCTTTGTCAATAATGGAAGCACCATTTCAGAACTGAGCAGTTCTCTATAGTTTAAAACTTTACAGTGGTAGGTTCTTTTTTTAAACCCTCTTTTCTAGTATTGCTCCTTTCCTCCTACATATGCTAAATGTGCCAAACTTAAGCTGGCTGAATGCTGTGTGGCTTTTAGTGCTACAGCAAAGGCAGCAGTGATAATGAAACATGTTGTCTAGAATGAGCTATCAGTGCTAAAGAAAATAAGTTATTATTTTAGCTTGCAATTAGCACAGATTTCTATACATCTGAGTGGATTTTATTTTGACAGGAATGCCTCAATCTAATGTCTTTTTAAAAGCACAAAGCTCTAATGGAATATAAATTGTATGGTGATAACAAAGCACTGTCAGCTGAGACTCTCCTTGATGTGTCATTTGGGTGGACCAGGGTTACTGAGCTGTTAGTTTGGGTTTGGAGGCAGCTGCATCTGGGAGGGAGGTAAGGAGGGAGACCTGCTATGAAGCTTAATAGCAGCTTTTGTTTAGTGTTTCAAAAGCTAAACAGTACATTCTAAGATAAGTGTGTGCTGATACTAAAATAACATTTTCTTTTAGTCCACCTGATAAAACATAAAACGCTGTGAACTTCCATGGAGGCAGTGTCTTTGCCAAATAAATAACTTGCCTTGACTCTGCAGTTTTGGTTGTTTGTTGGTTTTTTTTTAAATAGTGTGTTTTTTGCAGTTTCTCTCCTTGTGTCCCAAAGGACTTAATGATAATTTGCTAAACCCCTCTTGCAGCAGCTGGAGGGGAGTGAAACTGCACAGACAACAAGACTTGAGGGAGATTTTTATGTAGAAAACCTCCTTTCATTTCTTCTTTTCTATATTGTATGCTAACACATTCACTTTTATAAACTGCTGATAGTTTAGAATAGATGAAGCAAAGCTTAACAAGTGCATCACACTTTAGGAGGAGCCTGGGAGCTGTTTTGTACAACTAAGAGCCAGAAATGCAAGCTTTGATTCTCAATTTTGGCCAGCACAGTAATTCACATTAATGCCTGAGTGTCCTGGCTGTGTCAGGCTGCCCCAGTGTGCATCCTGTCTGTGGAAAGGCAGGGCTCTCATGCAGAGGGTCCAGCTGAAGCTGATCTCTGGAGCAGAGTCTGTTCTCACTGGGCTTAACCTGCATTAGCAGGGCTGTGTGCCAGTCCTGGACAGAGCTGGAATGTGGCTGCATCCAGCAGACTCTGCAGAGGGCAGGCTCTGGGTTAACTCTGGGATTCATTAATTCCCAGATGTCAGGATGGCTGTTTTTTTCCGGAAAGGTTGCTGTAAACTCTCCAGAGCACTATTGCATCACATGTGATAAAAGCCTCACAGCCTTCCTCGCAGCTCTGCAGTTACAGGAAAAGCTTCAGTTCACTGGTGTACTGAGCTGTCCTGGAAGCTAAGAATAGTCTGTGTCATTAATTGTGTATACCAAGGTCTGGAGTGTACTGATGTACTCAGAGTCCTTTGAACTTTCCATGAAGGTGAGGGAGCTATTTCTGAACCAGGATATCTCCATTTTGCATCTCATTGACAGGTAATGTGTTGGTATGGCTGCACAGAGTGACGTTTATGTTGCCATCTGCTCTCCATTCCCCCTCTTGCAGTGGAGGTTTAACTGTTACAGTTCATTTCCACTGGAATTTTGGGAATCAGCTCTCTGAGGGTCCCTTGCTGTGTTTTTGTCTCTGCAGACGGGCGTCCTCTGTACGTGCTGAGGCTGGGCCAGATGGACACCAAGGGCCTGGTGCGCGCGCTGGGGGAGGAGGCCCTGCTGCGCTACGTGAGTGTCCTGCCAAGGGCAGCTGCATCTGGACACCCCCTCTGCACAGCATCCCCCCCTCAGGGTGTTCTGATGGGCTCCCTGCCCATCAGCCTTGGCTTGGAACACCTCTGAAAGCCCCTGGGAGCTGTTCCTGGCGCATTCTGCAGGCTAATGGAAAGGCAGAGCTCCTGGCAGCTCCCGTGGTTATTGATTGGCATTTTGACAGATTTTCCAGAGCCTTCAGGCTCCAGTCTCTGCTCTTGTGCAGAAAAGAAAATGCCACACTCAGGATTTTGTCAAGCCTGTACTCCAAGAATAAGAATCATGTATTTTTAAAGAAAAAGTGCTTGCCTGTATTTCTGCCTTCTCTAAAGGCATCACTCAGACTGTTACTGTGGATCTGCTCAGCTTCCAAGCAGAAAGCTGGCAGAATTCCAGGTTTGCACTAACTTTTTTTGACTCCTAGTAATGATAGGAGTAGCCATAGTGACTTAAAAACAGGGACTGCATTCTATTTTTCTCTCCTAGTGGCATTTCCAAGCAGACACTAACTTTTGTTGGCTTGCCCTAGTTCTGTTTCAAGGTTGCTTTTTGTGATTTCAAAAGGGGCTTTAATTTCTGAGTAATTAAGGATAATTGTAGTGATTTCTAGTTCATTCCTTGGCAGGGGAAGAAGTTTTTGTTGGTTTGATCTTGTAGTTTTAATTAGTCTTTGGATATAAACATATTTTCTTTATCCCACCTACTGAGATTGAGACTGTCTTTTCTGAACACCACTCTTTCTTGTGCAGGTTCTTTCAATAAATGAAGAAGGGCTGAGGCGATGTGAGGAGAATACAAAAGTATTTGGCAGGCCAATAAGGTAAAGTCTGCACTGTGGGAATTGGCTGCTTTCATGGGGTGCAGTGAGGGGGGTGTGGAACAAGCAGAGAGTAGGCTGTGTCTCACAGGCAGGTACAATCATACAGTTAATTACGAGCCTCTCCAGTTAATGGGGATAGAGGGAATGTGCCTGGGGAAGCCTGAGGGACACACAACACCTGCCCCAGCAGCTTTGGTCTTGTACTCAAAATGGTTCTGTTGGGGCTTTTTCTCTTCTGCTCCCTCTGCAGAGCAGTGCAGCTTAACTCCCAAATCTGGGAGTTGAATTTTACATACAGGCACTGGGCATTGATGCAGGCTTTCAGAAAATTAGGCCATGATAGTATCATGAGTAACATTTCCAGTAGTTTAGGGTGTGGCTTCCATGTCACTTGTTCATCCATAGTCCACTCCAAGGCTCATTACGCTCAGTTCTGGTTTGCATTCTCCATTTATTATGTGTGGCTACTCAGCCACAAGGTGAGGCCATGAGGCTCCTGTGGAACCTGGGATCTACTTTTCCAGGTTCTGGCATGACTTTGTGTGATGTTCAGTCAGAAGTGGTTTGCCAGCCCATCTTTAAGTCATTGTAGGGGTCACTTGTGAAAGTGGTAACTGCAAAATGGATTTAAGGGCGTGGAATGAAGGCAGAACCAGCCCTGAAAAGAAGCCAAGTTTCTTGGACTCTCTCCAGTTTCTTCCTCCTTGCCCTAATCTGTAAGGTCCAGGGATGTGGGGTGTGCCTGCTTATCCCTGTTACAGAACCTGCTGCCCAGGCTCTCCGAGGGAGGTCAGGTCCAAGGGAGAAATCTCAGTGGAATGGTGCTCCCTGCTGGATCTTCATTTGTAGCCATAATCCTAAAGGGCTGCATATTAAACATTTAAAGTGAAACAAAGAAGGTTTGGTGTTTCATAGAAGCCTTATGCATAATGTAATGGCTGCTGGCTGGTGCAGCACAGCTGTAAATCTTGAATTCCTGCCCAGGGCGAGACCTGAGCTTGGAAAGAAACTGAAACACATGCTGCAGCTCAGTAGTTAGCATTAAGAACATATCTCTTCCTATAGAAAGGGCTTTCTTCACTGAGATCTGACAACAGAATTAGCTTTGATGTGTATTGGCACCATTGTGCTCTGTGTTAGCAGAAAATCTGCACTGTGAATGTTAAATTGCCTCAGAGCAGCAGCGTGGCCACTTAATTGATCTCTCAGTAAAAGCAATGGTTTAATGTTTGGGCTGACTGTTGACAGGATTTTTTTTTTGGCATTGTATGAACTGAACTTTTATCTGGAATCTAAAATATCTATGGGGGAGTGTGCAGAGTGATCATTGCACACTCCTTAACCTCCAGTGTCTTCAGGCAGCACAAAGCAAGGAGATAAAACAGAAGAAACCAAAACATGCAGAGGGCCCCCACATTTCAGTGTTTTGGGCACTTGCATAAGCAAGGAGAATTTTGATGTCATTATTTTTTCTTTTTGTCTCTTTCATTCAGCTCTTGGACCTGTCTAGTAGACCTGGAAGGCTTGAACATGAGGCATTTATGGAGACCTGGTGTCAAGGCCTTGCTGAGAATCATCGAGGTGGTTGAAGCAAATTACCCTGAGACCTTGGGCCGTCTGCTGATCCTAAGAGCCCCTCGAGTATTCCCAGTGCTCTGGACACTGGTATGTGTAATCCAAGGTGTTCCTCTGTTTGTAAAAGCACCTGAGATCAGGCTGTGTGTGCAGCAGATGTTGCCATTTGGAAACATGTCCTTTATATAGGATTCCTGGAGTGGAATAAAAAACACCACCTAAAAACCTGATTACACTGTTGGCTGATTTGGCTTCTTTGTGGCATAACCAGGATGGTAACACTCAGTGGGATCAAAACTGATTCCTTCAAAAGTGACTTGAAAACAATGGAAATTGACTTGAAAAAAAGGTGAGGGCCTGATCTGTTCTGTTTTTCCTTCTTTGCAGGTTAGTCCATTCATTGATGACAACACTAGAAAGAAATTCCTTATTTATGCTGGAAATGACTACCAGGGTCCTGGGGGACTGCTAGATTACATCGATAAAGAAATTATCCCTGATTTCCTTGGTGGAGAGTGCATGGTATGAATATAAACTATTGCATATAGAAACTGATTTGGGGTTTTTTTTTAATTATTGTTTTTCCTCTCCTCTAAGCAAAGAAGTCTGTAAGCACAGAGTGATTCCTGGTGTAGTTTGGAGGTGTGGGGGCTGTGGTGTGGGATTCCAGGCTCAGTCTGTTTTCTGGATCCACTTTAAAAAGAACAGTACAGTGCTTCTGTCAGATGAGTATCAAATACCTTATCAAAACAGCCAAGCACAGCTAAAAGCCACAGTCTGTTCCCTGGAAAGTTCAGGCAAACATGGTGGCAGAGCTCTGAGCAGGAGCTGTCACCATCAGCTGATCAGAGAGTCTGTGTCACCTAAAAAACTGATCCCATAAGGAGCCCAAGGAACACGTGGCACATCTGCTAAGAGGGCCCAGCAAACAGCCCAGTCTCCCCACAGGGTGTGCAGTTACCCGCAACAAACCAGAAAAGTGGTTTTACTGCAGGATGCTGCAATTTCTCAGTCCCTTGTCATGTGCCTTGATAGTTGTTTCCTGCCTGGACCTTGGGTGTCAGTTGAGTCTGGCATTTTAACCTCTTGCTGATGATGTAGGGTTTGTTTCACCTGTAATGCTTTTGACAACACAGGCTGGGTGTTTTCAACCCCTGTACACTCTCTAGATTATTTTCTGAACCATTCTTGAAAATTCATCTGTGTCAGTTCCAATAGAGTCTCAAATGATAATGAAGTACAGTTAGATGTGTTGGTGCAGAGCATGTGTTTATCTCCAGTGGGCTGGTTTTTGTTGCAGCAGTAGCTTTCAGTGTTATCTAATTTGGAGTTTAAAGCTGGCAAAATCCATTGCTTAAGTAAGCAAAAGTGAATGTTACCAGAAAGCAAATTGCTGCAATACTTCCTGCCAGTTACAGGCAGTGGCAGTCTCTCTCTTCTTCTTTACTTCTGGGTATTTGAACAAAAATGACTTCTCTGAGATCTTTTCAATTCTCTGTTGTAATTCAGTTAGCAAACACTTGTATTTCCCCAGACACTTCTGTGGAACCTGTTGTCAACTTCATTGCTACAGGCTTCTTAAAACAGAAGTTTGCTTAGGGAAGTTGTGTAATAACCTCCAGTACTGAGCTGTCAGACAGCTGTAACTTCAAAACTATTAACTTTCCTGGCTGCAGTGTCCTTTTACCTGCTTGGAAACTTTCTGTATCTCCCCACTGTCCATCCTTAAATTTAGCTACTATCCCTGTTCTTTCAGGTATCTATAGCTCTGTTTTTCAGACTTAGTTACTATTGCCAGTTCCCTCAGGATTCTGAAGTGCCTCCCATCTTTCTTCAATGTGAGGTGTGTAAATGATAATTATAGCCTTTGCACAGTCCCTCTCTGGGGTTCTGACTGTTTTGTATGTCCAGGATTTGTTCCCTTGGTGTGCAGTTCTGCAAACGCCTCACCCAGATCATTGTGAAAAGAATTACATGTGTATCATGTACAAGCTATAAAATCACTTTCGGACTGTTCCCTTCTCCAGAGTATTGCTGAATGTTTGTTTCTGAAGCTGGAAGGCAGAGAACATGATGGGATGGTCACAGGAGGTCATTTTTAATGTTTTTTTGTTTGTTGTTTTAGTGTGAAGTGCCAGAGGGTGGGCTGGTTCCCAAGTCCCTCTACCGGACAGCAGAAGAGCTGGAAAATGAAGACATCAGGCTTTGGACTGAAACAATCTACCAGTCTGCAAGTGTCTTCAAAGGAGCTCCACACGAGGTACAGCTCCAGCTGCTTTCATTTTCATCTCAGCCCTCTGCTCCAGCCTTGGTCTTTTGGCCTGGGAATGGTTTATTCCTTGTTTATTTAGTTCCTGTGCTTCCACCTTCTGGAGCTGCTGCATGGTGATGCACCATGCTTAATAACAGAAGTTTTTGATTGTTTCTGCTGTTACTTTTTTGCCATTTAGAGAGTATCATCGGTTTTCATTCTATTCACAGCCCTATTCTTCTTAGCTAAGCAAGCAAAATTCTCAGTTGTTTGAAAGCTTCTGAAAGTTGTGTGTTAGAATAGACACCCCATTGGGAGGAATTTGTATCTGCAATGCCTTTTTTGACTATTAAAAAGCCTTTTTAATTGTAAAAACTAAGCCTAGCAACTAAAAAGCTCTGTTCCTTGTCCTTTTTTTCTGTAGGAGTTCCCCTTTCCTGAGCAAATTGCTGCTGTCTAATGTGTCTTTCCTGTCTCAGGTTCTCATCCAGATCGTGGACGCCTCGTCTGTGATCACTTGGGATTTTGACGTGTGCAAGGGCGACATCGTTTTTAACATCTTCCATTCCAAAAGAGCCCCACAACCTCCCAAAAAGGACTCTCTGGGAGCTCACAGTATCACATCTCCTGGTGGGAACAATGTCCAGTTGATAGACAAAGTCTGGCAGCTGGGCCGTGACTACAGCATGGTGGAGTCTCCCCTGATCTGCAAGGAAGGGGAGAGTGTGCAGGTGAGGCAGCCACAGCCTCTGTGGGGGCACTGGAGCCCAAAGTGCCTTTTCTTACAGCACTGATGGCTGAGTGGTGACTCAGTGCTGGGCTCCTGCTTGCCTTTGGCCAGCACTGCAGCTGCTGCTCCAGGCTGGCTGCTTCAGCAGCAGGGAAGGGATTTATTTACCTGGGATCTGCTGGGAGGGCAGGTTGCATCAGTCTGCTAGACTGAGATGGATCAGCAAGGAACAGGGGAAGGCCACCTGAAAATGCACATCCAGAAAGTAAAAACCATGCTTTGTGCTGTAATTCTGGCAGTTATTGACTGTAGCAAATATTCTGTGAGGAATATCATAGTGACTGCTCTCAGTAATAAGAGAAGGCTGGAAATCAAATCTGAGCTTCTGTGTGTTTGCCCTCTAATGGCCAAAGCTCCTGAATGTTTTTCATGCCATTTACAACCTGTTCTTTAATTCCAAATTTAATATAACATGCAGCATGTTTATAGTCACTGACACTGCTGTTCCTGTTGACTTGAAATGAGTCAAACAGCCTCTGAAAAAGCAGCTTGTTAAATCACCTAGGTGGAAGTGTTAAACTGGAAATAGGGACAGTGACCTCTTGGACTGTGAGGCAGAAGCCTTGACTGCTCTTTTCATAGTCTCAAAGGACAGCTGTGAATGAAAATAAATGGAAAAGTGGGTATTGTTTTAAAGCAGAACTTGTCCTTTCAACGTGTTAAATCCTAATCCCTTGGCACTGTTGAACAACTGGAGGAGCTGCTGATGTTCTGTCCCAGATTTTATAAGGATGTCGTGTGGGGAGAGTCTCCCAGCACTGCCATTTGGCTGAGGAGCTGAAATATTTTCACTGGGCAAAAATTCTGGGCATGTAGGCACTTCTTCCAAACTTGGAAAAGAAATGTCAAGCCTCCAAATCTCTGTTAACCAAGTTAATTTTTGGGTTCTGTTGTGTCTGCTTGCAGGGCTCCCATGTGACCAGGTGGCCTGGCTTCTACATTTTACAGTGGAAATTCCACAGCATGCCTGCCTGTGCTACAACCAACCTGCCTCGTGTGGATGATGTGCTGGCATCTCTACAGGTGTCCTCTCACAAATGTAAAGTGATGTACTATACAGAAGTGATAGGATCTGAAGATTTCAGGTATGTCTGGCCAAGGGCAGCCAATGTCAAACCTTTCTGAGTATTTGGATGTCAAGTCAATGTCCACTTAAATACAGTAAATTGTGAGGGCCTTAAAAAGTTGCACTGAGGGCAACTAATATATAAAAGGGGTTAATTAGTTCTCTCATGGTAATGTCACTTGGCTCTGCTTTGAGACTTCTTGGGCTTGGCAGGTTGTTCTGTAGAAGGGAGTGCAATTCAAATTCCCGTTGTTGAATTTAATTTTCTGTCAGTGGATAAACTTGACTGAAATTAAATCTCTGTCTCTTTGAACAGCATCTGGTTTCTGAAAGGAGTGCAGTGTCCTCATTGCTTTATGTGGTGAGGCAGAAAAGCTTTCGAGTATCTGCACCAAAGCTGTTACTTGCTTTTTATTCAGTGTGCAAACAAATACAGTATAGATACTGAGCAGAAATCAAAATGTTTGTGTGTTCTGAAGCTTAAAACTGCTTTCTTCTTTTTTTTTTTTTTCTGCAGGGGATCTATGACCAGCCTTGAATCAAGCCACAGTGGATTCTCCCAGCTCAGTGCTGCCACCACCTCCTCTAGCCAGTCCCATTCCAGCTCCATGATTTCCAGGTAGTGCCACAACAGCTGAAAATGGATGTGATGGCTGGACCCTCGCCCGTGGCAGCTGACTGCAATACAGCATATTCAACTGGCAATTGTGCAAAAAACCCCACCCCAAAAAGTCTTTTATAGATAGTAAAGTAGCTGTTTGAATTTTACACTTAGTGGTTTTGGTCTTTGTTAGAAACAACAGCTTGTCTCTTAACTTTAACCCTTTTTCCTAACTCAGCCATAAATATTTTTGCAAGTGTGCTTGCACAAATCCTAACTCTGAACACAAGGGCTCTTACTGAAAAGGAAAAACAACCAGTGCATCAGTTAAGAATGATTTTTTTTAACTGTGTAGATGTCAAAAAGCAAAAAAGAAAAACCCTACCAAAAATGCTCTGTAGTGCATTAGAGATCAACTGAAGTCTCCTGTCAGGACATTCCTTGCCATCCTGAGAAATCCCTGTGATCTTCCAGTGCTGCAAACTGTTCTCCCATTGCCACTGATGATGTCCAAGACAAAGAACAGCAGTTGCTGGATACTTGACTTTGTGAGTCCATTTTTTTCAAAGCATGCCCACAGAGCTGTGGCCAGGCTGTAACACTGAATACACCTTTTGTATGAGCACATTTCTGGGGAATCTGAGCTCTGGGTCTTGCTGGGTTAAAGCAACTTGTTCTTTCCTTGGGTTTGTGTGTGGAGCACTGTGGAGAGAGAGGCAGAGAGCAGGCTCTCCCTCACTGTGTCACCTCATCCAGAGCTGCTCTGAGCTTTTGTTCCCAGCTCTGGGCTGGATAGAGCTTCATTCTTCTTCCTTTGTGCATTCCAAGCAAATGGGTTTTACTGGGATTCTCTTCTTGTCAGGAATTTTTGCAGAGCTTTGAGTTGAAGGAGGTGTGGCTTCCATCCTTCCTGAGCACTTCTCCCTCCCTGGGGCCTCCTGTCCTTCCCTGTGCCTGGCAGAAATAGAGCACCTCAGTTCTGGTCAGCCTTATGTGGGCAGGGAGCACAGGGATCTTTCCTCTGAGAAGATACTCTAAGGATTTTCTCCATTTTCACTGCTGGCACTGCCAGAGGTGATCTCCATTTGGGATTCTGTCCCTGTTTGCCAGGCCTGAGTTGGACCTTGCTGAACTCTGTCCAGGTGTTCTTCCCTCTTGGGCTCTCTCTCTATGCACAGCAAAAGGCTTCAAAGACTGAACTGTCAGACAAACACAGACCACTAGCAGTGGAGCAGAGAGGATTTTTGTCTGAAATGCACTAGGATTTGTACAGTTAGACCCTTGATCTTTCCTTACCTTTGGTAGAGCTAAATTGTCCATGCAGGCACAAGGAGCTTCTGTGCTGGCTGCAGTCCCTGAAGGGAGTGGGGTGGGGTGTGGCTCAGCTAAATGGTGGAAGAGCTTACAGGGATGTTGCTCTTGGAAAGCAGAACTCACTCGAGATTCTGGATCCCCTGCCTGAGGAAAGCTGGCTCTGATCTCAGCATGAAGCTTTTTCATGCCTGCAGAGCTCTGGAGAGGCAGTGCCAGACCCCTCCAGCAGCTCTGCTGCAGCCCCGTTCTGGCTGTGGCAGAGCTGAGGAGATATTTTAGTAACAGAGGTGCTCAGAGACCAACCTGCTTAAACTGCACCAAGCTGGTCTGTTCTGGAGCTCTTTTAGGATTCAGAAGCTGAAGATGGAGGTTAGGCTGTTACTTGGGCGGCCAGGGTGACACAGGTCACTGCTTTGGTGTCACACAGCTCCCACCCAGTGTCTGCACAGACTGTGGCTCCAGGGCTGCTTCCAGGAGCTGTGCCCGAGTTCCTGACACCAGGAACCAGGATTCCCAGCACAGGGAGTGCAGCTGGAGCACAGTCAGGTTCACCTGCTGGCACTCATGGCATTTCTTCCCTTTCACCAGGCTGTAAGGGCTGAAGGTGCTCCCTTTCTCTCTCTCTCTCTGTCGCTCTCAGATGGTGATTTTGCTGACAACTGTAAAGAATCTGCTCCATTCAACACTCCACATCTGTCCAGGTGTCTGGCTTTGTAAACCTTTTTGAGTTGCAGTCCCTTTTCACATCTGAAGATCTGTATTTTTGTGTTTCACTTGAGCTGGCTCAAAAGTGGCACTTTGTATTTTTCCTGCTGTTGATCTTAACACACCTTTTAGAGCTCAAAGCACATGACAGCACAAACATCCAGGGAGATAAAATTCCAGAAAAACCATAGCTAATCTTCCTGTAAGCAAAGTGCTGTGGCAATATGACTTGATCACTGCAGTCTAAATCATTTCCCATACCCTGGTCTTTCTTTGTGTGATGCTGCTCTTCCTTCTCTCAGCCAGTGACTCTTCTGTTGGCACCTCTCCTGTTAACAGTGTCCTTCACTTCCCTGTCCCTCCTCATGAACTGCATATCAAAATCTGTAAATGTTTTGTATACATAATACCTCATTCTTGGTAATAAAATACAGATAGTCTTTAAAAGATTTTTTTATTGTTATCAATAAATGTGAACTGTTTGGAAAAAAAAGAAAGGAGGCAGTGTCTTTATTTCATTCATGTGCTGCAAAGCTTCCAGGTTATTTTACGTGCTGGATTCAGGTCTGCCAGTGCTGGGTGAGGGAGGGGCTCCTGGGCTGCCCCCACCACTGACACCTCAGGCAGGAGGCTGAGACAGTCACACTCAGGAAATGATGGGTTTTAATTAGTAGAATTAGACTAAGCTTCAGCTATTCTAAAAATAGGAGCCAATAAACGTCAAACTGTGGATTTTCAAACTCCTGGAGCTGAGGCTACAATGTGTTTATGGTCAGTCTTTCAAATCTGATCCAAGCTGTGAAGTTTCTCAGATGAGAATCTTTACCCGTGGTGGTGCAGGTCTGTCAGCAGGACCAGATGGCTGCCTGACCTACTTCAGGCTTTAACATGTGGTCAATATTTCCATGCCAGCACACAACAATGGGCCAGCTCTGCTGCTCAGGACCTTGCTGTGTGCAGCAGCCCTTGAGAAGGGGCTGTGCAAGGAAGGGGCTTTGCAGGTCTGCTGGGCTGTGCCTGGAGACCTGAGGGAGCTGCCCCTGTGGCCAGTGCCCCTCTCTGAAATGCAGTTAAATAAACTTGAACCTCAGCCCCTGCTTGAGCTGGGCAGGTGATACCAGTGCAGGCCAGGGCTGCACCAAACAGCTCCTCTGGGAGAGGTGTCAGTCTGGTTGAAGTGTGTGATTTGGGTTTATTTGTTCTTTTTTAATGTGGGTTTTTATGAGACAAAGCAAAAGTCCTGGAAGAAACTGCACTTGGGGTTTTTTTCCTCACCAGCATTCCCTCCCTCCCCACAAAGCTGAGGGCTCCCGTTCCTCAGGTGTCTCTATTTGCAAACCTGGTCTTGCCAGCGAGCCTGTAAATCCCAGTGAGGGATCCTGAGCTGCCCTTCCCGAGTCTCTCCCGCTGGAGCAGGAGCTGCCCCAGCACCCAGCGCCTGCAGGAGCTGCCCCAGCACCCAGCGCCTGCAGGAGCTGCCCCAGCACCCAGCGCCTGCAGGAGCTGCCCCAGCCCCCAGCCCCTGCAGGAGCTGCCCCAGCACCCAGCCCCTGCAGGAGCACCCAGAGCTGTTCTCTCCTCACCCCTTCACAGGCTGAGCTGTTTCTGGGCTCGGTGTGTGCAGGCAAGCCAAAATGGTGATGGAAAGAAGAATTCTGGGAGCGCTGGGCAGTGCAGGATGCACAGAGCAGGGTCCCTCGGAGCCCTCCCCTCCGAGCCGGGCCCATCCTGCATCCCCTCCGCCCTCCCACAGCTCCGGGGGACGCCACAGCATCCCTGGGAGCTGCTCCCAGGGCGGGGCTGCCTAATCCTGCCGGGAGAGAAATCCCTGGGCAGGAGCGTTAGGTTTTGGCTGGCTCTCCACAGTCATCAGCAGCCAGCTCGATTATTCAGGCTCTAAAAAAAAAAATTGCCATCTCCTGAGTTTTCTTGGAAGAGCAGGAAGGCACTTATTTTATTTCGCTAACTCATGCTGGTGTAAGAGTTTGGATGCTGAGAAATAAAAGATTGGGATTTGGCCACTTGTTTTATTCCCTTCCCTACGAGCACTGCTGAGTTCCTCCCACTTTGTGCCATCAGCCAAGGTCCCCTGTGGTCCCCTGGCAGCCACAGGCCAAGGGGAGCAGGGAAGGGACCCTGGATTTGGGGTCCTTTCCCCTGTGCACAGGAGGGGAACCAGGGGCTGAGACAGAGCTGGGCCTTCCCCCACTCTCCTCCTGACCTAACAAACCCACAAATAAATAAATCTCAAGCTTTTCTTGGTGCTGGTGGAGCCTTCCCTTGTGCCGTGGGGTGACCCGGGGCAGATCTCCTGGGATGGGCAGCCTGAGGCAAGTCCTGCATCCCAACATCCCTCATGTGGGGCTTGGGATTTGTGGTGACCCCAGGACTGCCCCGCTCCTGGGGAATATGCTTTGAACTGCTTGCAAAGAAAAGGGGAAATAAAGGAGAGGTAGGAGGAGGGAGAGGAGAAGGAGAAAGGAGGAGAAGGGGAAGAAAAAGGGGAAGAAAAAACGGAGAAAGGAGTTAATATCGCACACCCTGTAACAAAAATGTGCAGGGCAGCCCCAGCACCCAGCTATGCCCCCAGCCCCTGGTTTGCACACTCCAGTTTCTCCTAAGGGCATTTTGTGGGGGAAACTTTCAGCTGGGTGTTGAAGAGCAAGGGCAGGGGGGTCCCTGTGTGATCCCCCCATTCTGGGCTGTGCTGGGGCAGACCCAGAGCCCAGCCCAGGATCGGGGCTGGCTCCTCTCTGTGGGGTCAGTGGCTCACCCGGCTGTCCCCCCTCAGACCCCACAGACCCCACAGACCCCTCAGACCCCTCAGACCCCACGGGGGTTCCCAGCCCTGGGGGGAACAGGGTGAGGCCAGGGCGGTGCTGAGCCCATTCAGGGGGTGTCCCAGCTCTGCAGGCAGCCCCTGCGCCCCCAAAGCCACCGTCTGTCCCCTCCGGTACCGCGGGGCACCCCAGGGACACCGGGCACAGACCCACCCACCCGAGCCCGGCGTGTGGGACCGAGGGTAAAGGGCTGGGCGAGATTCCCGAGGGGAATCGGGCAGGGACAGGGCAGGGACACGNGGAGGGGACACTGTCCCCACTGTCCCTGCTGCCGAGGGGACACTGTCCCTGCTGTCAGGGGCTTGCCGTGAAGCTGGGGCTGGAGCACTGGTCAATACTGGGAGCCACAAACAGGGCAGGGGACCCCCGAGGACCCCCGGTGTGACACCCGGGGACCCCCGGTGTGACACTCAGCCCCCCAGCAAGGACAGGACAGTGCTCATGGAGCAGCCACCACTCCAGCCCCAGGGGTGGCTGTGCTGGGACACCCCCAGCCCCCCCAGTCCCTCTCCCTGTGCCCTGCACATCCCCGGGGATGCTCCACTGACCTCCAGCACCATCCTGGCCGTGGGTTTGCCCTCACACTGCTGAGAATCTTCCTGAACTGTCAGCATCTCCCAAGAGTCCTGGGAAACTTAATCACCACTGGAGAAAACCCTGGAGGATCTGCTAGGAGAAATGCTGTAAAAAATTATCCTGCTTATTTCTTGGCTCCAGTATGGATTGGCCCAGCAGCTGCAGTTTGGGCTGTATCCAAACATTGAATTTTAATTATGAGCAGGATTTCACCAGGGACAGGGAGATGAGAAGAGGAACAGGCAAGTGAAAAAGATGGGAATTGAAAAATGCAAGTTCTCCCCCCAAAATAGCCTTGAAGCTCTTTTTTAAAGCCTTTGTTTGGCAAAACAAGATTTATCTCAAGCATTTTTGCCTTTGCATAGTTATTTATGACAATAATATTTATTATGGTAACATACTGCCTCTTCTTGGAGGTGCTGACAGTGGCAAAGGGGCGGGAGGACCCTCAGGTCCAAAATGCGTGTGGCAGAGCAGGGAGGGCAGGACCTGCTCCTGTCCCCATGGCTGGCACTGGCACTGCCCAGCCCCAGGGGCTTTTGCAGCCCTGGGGAGGGATGGGCAGGTCAGTGCAGCCCTCCTGGGAGCCTCTGCTGTGCCCTCCAGCCTGGAGAGGCCACAAACCTCCAGCTGCTGCGGCCACATCCCACAGACCTGTCCCATGTGCAGGACAGGGCTGTGCTTGCTCCAGGGACTTCCCTGAAATCCCTCACCAGGCACTGATGGAGGTCCCCTCACGGCTCCCAGAGACCTCCTCCCATCCCAGCAGGTGCCACTGGAGCATTGCCAGGCTCACACCCCCTGCCTGTGTGTGCAGCCCCTGCCTGGCTGTCCCCAGGGCTGAGGCTCCCCAGGACCCTGCCAGGACGAGGCTCCCAGGCCAGGCTGTGGCGGTGTCACTTGGCCACAGACATCAGCTCACTGACATCAGCTCACTCCGGGCTCAGCCCCCCACCCCAGAGCTGGCACATCTGGGGGTGGGGGGTCCTGCAAGACTCAGCCCCCATCAGCACCCAGAGCAGACCCAAGCAAAGCAGCCTGGAGATTTTTCTTGCTGGACATGAGGCAGTCTGGGGGTGAAGGCTCCCAGGGCAGCTCTGACCCCACAGAGGAGTCAGCTGCAGATGGGGGCTGCCCTCCACTGTTTCCCCTAAAAATCCCTATTTCCTGACCAAGGGAGGGTCCCATTTCTTCATCACCCACTCGAGCAGCCCCTCCTCAGCCTGGCCTGCATCCCTCCCCCAGGAGGGGAAGGGTGGCACTGCTGGCCTGAGCCAGCCTGGGGCAGCCAGGCACCCGGGTTTATTCATCCTTCACAAGAACTTAAAAAGAAAGGAAGCAGGGGAGGATCATGTGAGCTCCCTTGGAGGAGGGTTGGCACTGCCAGGGATGTCACCCAGGGCAAGGTCACTGGGCCTCTCCAGTCCACCCAGTAACTCTGCCCTGCTCACCCCAGCAGAGCTGCAGCTCTGGGGCCCCACACAACCACCAACACCCAAGGAGGGCAGAGCTTCCCTCCCCAGGCAGNCCCTCCTCAGCCTGGCCTGCATCCCTCCCCCAGGAGGGGAAGGGTGGCACTGCTGGCCTGAGCCAGCCTGGGGCAGCCAGGCACCCGGGTTTATTCATCCTTCACAAGAACTTAAAAAGAAAGGAAGCAGGGGAGGATCATGTGAGCTCCCTTGGAGGAGGGTTGGCACTGCCAGGGATGTCACCCAGGGCAAGGTCACTGGGCCTCTCCAGTCCACCCAGTAACTCTGCCCTGCTCACCCCAGCAGAGCTGCAGCTCTGGGGCCCCACACAACCACCAACACCCAAGGAGGGCAGAGCTTCCCTCCCCAGGCAGAGCATCCCACCCCAGGCAGAGCATCCCACCCCAGCCCTGCACCCAGGCTGCCTCCTGTGCTGCCTGGGGGAGAACAGCAGCCATGCCTTCAAACATGAGCTTTGCAGGGCTCCTGTATCTGCCCCATGGATAAAAATACATTTATAGGGGGAAAACAGAGGGACTGGGCTTTAGGATGGGGCAGGCAGTAGCGAAGAGTGGCTGGAAGCTGGGAGGACAGGAGCAGGGAGGACATCCCGACCTCAGCAGGGTGCCTTGCCCTGCCTTTGCTCAGTGCTGGCCCCGTGGCTTTGCCATCGCGGTTTTATTCTGCAAACCCTGTGCACAAACACCCTGACGTGTGTGCAAACCCCTCACTCACAGGTGAGCACAGCCCTCCCTTCACCCCAGCCCGCCTGGAGGCAGGAGCAGGCGCCAGCCCTCGCCCGAGGCTCTCCCTGCACCCACGCCTGGCACCAGGGCACACATTCTGTGCCATCTGGAGCGTGACACGGCGGCAGCAAATCCAGTTGATGAGCCAGAGGATTGCCAAACACATCTGGCTGTGTCAGGTCACCCCGCACCGCTGGCGCTGTCACACGGATCCGGGAAAAAGCCTCGCCTTTGTTCGCTGCTGCTCGGGCATCACCCGCGTCCTGGGCACCGGGGGGGCAGCTCGGGAGCATGAGCTCACCCTAGGCTGGGTTTGTCTCCGTGCTAAACCCTTCCTGGAGATGTCAGCTGCCAGAACGTGTCATTTCTGCTTCACGGCGCTGCCTCGGCGCCGCACGGATGTGACAGAGTGACAAACAGCAGCAGCCTTGAAGGATCGGCTCTGCAGGGATGGTTCTTTAAAACAAACGTGAGCGGAGCTCGGCTGAGCCACCGCGACTCTGCAGGAGCCGGGGCTGCCGTGGGGGTGGCCGTGGTGGGACTCACCTGCTGTGAGCCTTCCTGACACAGCCTCGGTCACTGGGACCTGCCCCCGAGCCCAAAAACACGGCTGGGGCTGCCACAGCTCGGAGTCAGACCCGGCAATCACGGCGGGATCCGGCCCTGCCACCCTCACGGGCTGTTCCCTGTCCCCCTCCACATCCCGGGATGCTCCCTAGTTCCCCTCTCCACATCCCGGGATGCNCTGCCTTCCTCCACATCCCGGGATGCTCCCTGCCTTCCTCCACATCCCGGGCTGCTCCCTACCCTCCTCCACATCCCGGGATGCTCCCTGGTTCCCCTCTCCACATCCCGGGATGCTCCCTGCTCCCCTCCACATCCCGGGCTGCTCCCTGCCCTCCTCCACATCCCGGGATGTTCCCTGCTCATTTCACATCCCGGGCTGCTCCCTGCTCCCCTCCCGGCTCCAGTGACTCACAGCACATCCCCCTGGGAAAGGGGATGATACTGGAAGGAGCTGGGTTGCTCCTCTCCGTGCCATGAGCGGGCTGGAATGGCAGAGTCAGCTCTGGGAATGAAATCCTGGGGTGTTCTGTCTCTTGTATTTGTATTTATTGTGCTCATGGGGTTCTTTCTCCTTGTCCATGCCAAGAAAGTGCTGCCCCAGTGTGAGCCTGCCCCCAGAGCCCCCAGCACAGCCCCTGTTCCTGGAATCACAGACTGGTTTGGGTGGGAAGGAATCTCAAAGTTCCTCTAGACCCATCCCTCTGCCAAGGCAGGGACACCTTCCACAGACCAGGTTACTCAGAGGTTACTCCTGGAATTTGCCTCTCTGACCCTCCCCAGGCTTCCCAGAGGTGCCAGTGCTGAGTGTGGACCAGGGGACCAGTACAGAGCTGGCCCAGCAGTCACCCCTGCTCCCCCAGCAGGCCAAGGCACCAAGGGATGTTGGGGGGCAGTGGGGAACACTGAGGGGCAGCTCCTGGGGACATCTCTCCACTGCAGCCCACAGAACTGTCAGCATTTTGCAGCTTTGCACTTTTATTTTTACCTTCGGAGAAGCTGCTCCAGGAGGGGGGTACACAGCAGTGCTTCCCCCTCCTTGCCTCAGTTTACCTTGACAAAACAGATCTCAGCTCTCTGCCATGCTGAGGTTTGCCCTTGCTCCTGCAGAGCTCCCTGCCCAGCCTGCAGCACCTGGCCAGAGGGATGGAGCTGAGGAGCTGGAGCTGTGGATTTAGGCTGGGATTTCCCCATCCCACATTCCTGCTGGGAAAGCAGAAGGAACTTGGCCAGCGCCAGCACAAGGAGCCACATCCATCAGCACTGGGTAAACACAGCCAATTGTTCCCAGAGCTGCAGGAAGGGACAGGAGGGGAGCTCAGCAGCACCACACGGGTCACTGCACCAGGAAAACACAGGCAGGGGCACTGGGAGGGCCTGGCTGAGCCATGGCCCTGCCTCGGAGATGGGAAGAGGTATCCAGGTCCCAGTGCTAGAGCAACATCCCCTCCCCTCGTGGTGACACCTGGGGCCACGCTGGCCTGGACAGAGACGAGACAGAATTTGGGCACAAAGCAGCTGCACAGGGTAACTCACCCCAGCCAGGTTCTCTCTGTTTCCCTCCTTTGCTGGAGAGGGCTGATGGAAGTGCACAGCATTCCCCATCTCTGGAGCCAGGGGAGAGCCACAGAGCTGTGCTCAGACCCTTGGGAGCAGCTCTGATGCCAGGATCCACCTCAGCTCCCAGTCCTGCAGGGAGGGGACACTGAGCCCCCATTTCCTGCAGTGTCCCCAGGCTGGCAATGTCCTCTGCCATCAAACCCCTCCTGCAAATGTGACTTTGGATTCTTCACCTTTGAGTCCCAGAACATCACCTGCACGGCCTGATCTGATGGGTGGCCACGGCAGGAGGCTGGAATGAGGGGGTCTGCAAGGTTCCTGCCCACCCCACCCATCCTGTGAGCCCATGGTTCTGTGACCCCATGGTTCCATGACCCCATAGTTCTGTGAGCCCATGGTTCTGTGACCCCATGGTTCCAGGATCCCGTGGTTCCACAATCCCGTGGTCACTCCTCCTGGCTCAGCTGCCAGCCTGTCCTGCTGGGGACAGTCCCCAATGTCTCTGCTCACAGAGGGACAGCCTTGCTCAGCTCAGGAGGGGACTGGAGCAGGTTACAGGTGACACCGGTGTCCTGCAAACCTGAGACACGGCACAGCTCATCCTTCAGGGCAGGGACAGCCCCACCACAGGGCAAGGAGCTCTTTATGGCTCCCCACCACTGTGATTCCTCCCAAGCAAAAAAACCCGGCGAACCCAAAAGCTCAAGAGCTGCGTGGATGCCAGAAGTCAGGAGCCAGCCTGGATCCGGGCGTGCAGGGGCTCAGCAGGGTGCTGCCCGCGGGCAGGGCAGGCCCGGCTGCTGCTGATGCTTCCCGACAGGAAATATGTCACGACATGAGGTGTCCTGACAGGCGGCGGCTGCGCCGCAGCCCCCGGCGGAGGCTGCGGAGCCGCGGCGGCGCTGCCCGGGCGGGGCTGTCAGGAGCTCTTAGGGTGACAGTGGCTCCGGAGAGGGACTGGCAGACGCGGGGGGTGGGCAGAGGTTTCCTCCTCCGAACCCAAAAGGTGAGAGGTTTTGGGGGCAGCCAGACCAAAATGCTGAGATTCCAAAGGTGAAGGCTCAGTGGAGGAGCTGCCACTCGTCCCCCTCACAGGTCATGCAGGCTGCACTGTGGGGCCTGGCACGTTCACAGGGAACAACAAACTCCCCTGAAAAATGAATGAAAATCCCATTTTATTTTAACCTTGCTTTTGGCTAGATGTGTCCTTTGCTCCTGCCCTGAAAAGGAAGGAGCAGTCTGACCATAAAAGCGTCTACGGCAATAATCAGCTCAGATCCAGGACAACACCGAGGTCACGTCTGCCCCATCATGTGAAGTTTATTTGGTTATTTAAGGACAAGAAGTCACTGGGGAAGGAGCTGGGAACTGTGGCATGAAAGCCCAGGGACTGCAGGCCATGCAGGGAGTGGGGAAGGGCCCCCACGGGCAGTGACAGGCGGCCCCGGGCAGGCACAGCACTGGGGGCTGTTTACAAAATGACATTTTCATACACTCTGGAAGGAAGAAAGGGAAAGCAGCAGTTTGTTTTCAGGGTGAGAGCATCGTGTCTGCCTGGCTTTGCATGGCACAGAGCAGTGGGAGGCTTGGCTGCCAGCACTGCTGCGGGCAGGAGCACAGCCCGGCTGCTGCGGGCTGAGCTGAGCAGTGGGGATGGGCTCAGTGTCCCTGACAGCCTCGGTGACAGCCTGGCACTGAGGGATCCTGGCTCAGGCCGGGCTGCAAGAGCACCTTGGATGGGTGAAGAATCTCTTCTGTGCTCCTGTCACCTAAACCTGGCATGCTGGGCATCTCCTGCCAGCACCAGACCCCCCTGCACTTTGTGTTATTGCTCTGGATCTGCTGAAGATCCCATCTTCTTCTGTCACTGCCCCCAAACCCCTCCAACCATCCCTCGAGTGTGCCAGGCTTTCTCTGAGCTTTGAAGTAGCTCCTCTCCTCTCCTCTCCTCTCCTCTCCTC
>VXBR01010774.1:213546-226215 GCA_013400215.1 Cisticola juncidis
CAGGGGCAGGGCAGGGCAGGGGGAGGGAAAGGGGCAGGGGCAGGGCAGGGGCAGGGGAGGAGCAGGGGCAGGGCTGTGGCGTGGGAGCCCCACCCAGGCTGTGCTCAGGCCCGGGTCCTGCTGGCAGTGCCAAGGCAGAGGGTGCTGAGCAGGGGTGCCCGTGGCAGGGCTGCAGCAGCTCCTGCAGCTCCAGAAGCTGGCTCAGCTCCTGGAATGCAGCACGGGGCTGCAGAGGGCTCAGCACCACATCCACAGCCCTGCTCCAGTGCCTGTGGGCAGTGGGGCAGGCCAGGGCTCCTGCCAGCCCCTATGTGCCCAGCAGGGCTGACCTGGGGCACCGTGGGCTGGAGCAGTGCCCAGCACAGTGAGAGCATCGCTGCTCTGCTGAGCCAGGACTGCAGGAGCTCCCTGAGCAGCTCCAGGCACGGCACAGGCTGTTCCTGAGGGTGCCAATTGTCCTTCTCCCACCTGGGAGCAGCAGCAGAGCTGGGGAGCACTGGCCAGTGGGAAGGGGTGCTGGGCTTTCCCCTCACTCAGTCACTTTCACCAGACAGAAGCTTAAATGCTAAATAAAAATGAGGCTCTGTAAAAGATGTCACAAACCTTGTCAGGACTTCAGGGTGTTTTTTGGGAGCGCTTCACTCACTCCCCTCCAGCAGTGGAGCTTTGTGGGCTGGTTCAGGGCCAGAAGAGGCATCACACTGTTCCACATTGCTGCTGGCAAACAGCCCTGTGAGGGAGCAGACCCCAGGTGCTGAGTGCTGCTGGCTTTTCCCAGAGCAGGGGTTCAGCCCCTTCCCCTGCCCTTGTCCCCGTGCTCCCTGGGCCCTGCTCTCTCCCAGCAGCACAAGGTGGGAAGCAGCAGCCCACTCACCATTTCCCAGCCTTCTGACCCAAACTGCCCTCCTGACTGCCAAAGGCTGCCCAGCCCTCGGGGGCTTCACTCAGGCAGGGGCCAGGCAGCACCCCAGGCTTGGCTGAGGGCTCTGCCTGAGCCCTGGCACTGCCTGGGACCCCGGGGACCACCCCTCACCTCGGGGACCACCCCTCACCTCCCCCTGCTCCAGGGCTGGCTTTGGGGACACCACAAACATCTCCAAGGTCCCCTTGCTCCAGCCCTGCCTGTGAACGTGGGGCTGTGACCCCACCTGCCCCAAACCCACCCCACACCTCACTCCTGCTCCATCCCAGCTCCATCCCATCAGTGCTGACATCCCTTCATCCCTGCTCCTGCTCCTGCCCTCCTCCCTGCCCTGCTCAGGGCTCCTTTCCCTCCCTGCCTCTCTCCCTCATTCCCGCTGTCCCTGGGCTGTCACGGTCCCCTCTCCTGTGGGGACAGCCCAGGCTCAGCACTGGCAGAGACTTTGCCCCTGCCATGCTCCAGTTCCTGTGGGTGCAGCACGTTCCTGGCTGCAGGATCCAAACTCCACCTGGATTACAAAATCTCACAGGGATCCTGGTCACTCCCACGAGCCATCTCAGCCCCATTTGCCATCCTGATGGGCAGGACACAGGGCTCTTCTGCAGGGCTCCTCCATCCCTGTCCCCATCTCCAAGTGCCCATAAAGGCCCTGTGAGACTTTCCCTGGGGGAAACACAGACTGAAATGTTTTTTGGTTTTTTTTGGATAATACCTGACCCAAGCTCGCCAGTCTTGAAAAATTCAGAATTTAGGGACATTAGTCTGAGCACAAAGGGCTGCAGTGGAAAACAAGTCACTGTGTTCATCCTTCCCTGTCTCTTCCCTTCCCTGCTGTCAGGGGCCATAAGCTCACAGGGAACGAGCTATCCATGCAAAAGGCCTTTGGAAATATTCATTGCTCATCTCCTAACAAGATTACCCTGAAATCCTCCATTGCTCTGAGGGAGATTTAAAACCTCTCAGGCTCTTGGTAACCATAGCAGCACAGATGTGAGAACGAGGGGAGACAAGTGATGTGAAAAATCATTGGGGATGCAGAGCCCGGCTCTGTGTGACTGCCTGTGACTCTGGGTGTGACTCTGTCCCCATGGTGCCACAGCTCTTTGTCTCAGAGCCCAGGCTGGCCCTTGCCCTGCCCACCCTTGGCAGGACACTGCCACCTCTGCAGAAATGACCCAGACCAAGGACAGCAGCTGTGACATGACCCAGTCCTGGCTCCCACTGCACCAGGGTCCCCTTCCCAAGCCCAGCTCCTCCATGGGTGGCATTGCTGCCTGGCATTTGCCAGAATGTCCATCCTGGCTCCTTCCCTGGGTGCCACCAATAAAGGGAATGGTTCAGAGCCAGCACAGGGTGCTTGGACCCTGGGGTTCCCATTCCCTCCTGCCATGGGTTCCTCCTTCACCCTGGGCATCATTTCTGCCCCTGTGAGAGATGCTGGCTGTTGTGAGATTGAGCAGATCCATGTTTTGAGGCCCTTTGGAATGAAATGCTGGGAAAATGAGCAGCAGGAAGGGCCCCATGGCCCCCCAGCACATCCTGAGAGCCTGCAGGGCTGTGCTGCAGCAGCCGGGAGGGACTGTGGGAAACCCTTTTCATCCCTCTTGAAAACCAGACACAGAGGCATTAACCAAGTTTTTTCCTATTTAAAAAGTGTTTGGCTTTAAACAGCTTCCAAAGGCTGGCTCAAGACTCCTGGTCCTGCCCTGGTGCCTTCAGTTCCTCATCTCCACTGGTGCCGATGTCACACCAGGCACCAAACCCCCATCACTGCTTCCTTCATGCACCCTCTGCTCATCCATCCCTTTCCTGGTTTTTAGCCTGCCATCAAATCTTCTGCATCCCCAGCTCCTTCCAGCTCCCAGGGCTCAGTCCTTGACATTTGGGATCTCCTCATGGCTCAGGAAGTGTCCCCAGAAAGAGCTTCACATCGGTGAGGGAAGGTGTCTCACCAATCCCATTGTCAGGACCCAGCCCTTCCCTTCTCCCAGGGCAGGCTGACACCAGGGCAGGACTCTGCTCATCCCGACAAGATGTCTTGGCTCTCCTGATAATAAGATTACCTGGGAAAGCTCCTAACGTGGCTAAAACGTAACAATAACTGCAGAATTAAAAAGCAGGAATAACTCCAGTGAAAAGGGTTTTGAAATCAACAGAACAAATCCATCCAGAACTAAATGCTGGAAATGGTACTTGGCCATGGGAAGAAAACCAAACGCATTAAACCTCCAAAACCCCACACATCCACAAATTCAGCATAGAAACTTATTTGAACTTCTGTGCCAAGTTCCCTTTGTGTTTGCACTTCACATTAATCAGCTCCTGAGACAGCTCCAGAGCGGGATGGAAGGTGAGTGCTGAGCAAACACACCTGGATGGGGCAGCCTGAACCTCCAGAGCCACCCCACTCCGGGGTCAGGGCTGTTCCTCGCCACGGCTCCTGGCATCTGCTCCAGGAGAGCACCGGGCATTGTCTGCACAGAGATTTTATTTCCCCCTCTGGTTAAATATTTCACAAAATCACCGGGTAACTGACAGCTGAATGAGGAGGTTATGACAGACAGGAGAGCTTATCCTCCCCCTCCAGACAAACATTTCATCGCTTCACCGCAGACTTGGGCGCGTTCACAGCAACTCCGGCTGCAAACGAGTCCCCAGCCCTGGGCCAGTGCAGTTAACGCCGCAGGTGCCATGGTCCAGCCCCTGGCCACGGGCCATGCCATGGTGGGGATGGCCACTGAGTGTCCCCACTGCCAGCAGCCCAGGCCAGCAGCTCCCGGCGCTCTGCGGGGAGCTGGCGGTGCCACACGGCCGCGGTGCCACCGGCAGCAGCGCAGCGCTGCAGCGCTCCAGGGCTGCAGCGGCTCTCCAGGACTGAACTCTGCGGATTGGCCCGCAGCACCCCGCTCTCCTCCCTCCCTGCCCTCCCTCCTCCAGCACCCACAACCACAGAGATTGGACAGCTTGGTGCCACATGGCAGAGAGGGACCAGGATAAAAAAATGAGCCGGGCTCGGGGACTGTAGAGTCCGCGGCAAAGCAGGTGGGAGAAGTTGGCGGAGTACCGACATTCCTTGGCCGCGCTGAGTCAGAGCAGGGAGGACAGACAGACGGACACACCGGGGCTGCAGCCACCCGGGGACACCTGCGGGGTGAGCACCAGCTGCGGAGCATCCCGTCCCCTCCGTGCCAGCCATGTCCCTGGTGGTGAAGGAGAAGAACCACGTCCGGTTGGTTTTCCTGGGAGCCGCCGGTGTGGGCAAGACGTCGCTGATCCGGCGCTTCCTGATGGACACGTTCGAGCCCAAGCACCGGCGCACGGTGGAGGAGCTGCACAGCAGGGAGTACGAGGTGTGCGGGGCCACGGTCAAGGTGGAGATCCTGGACACCAGCGGCAGCTACTCCTTCCCGGCCATGAGGAAGCTCTCGATCCAGAACAGCGACGCCTTCGCCCTGGTCTACGCCGTGGATGACGCCGAGTCCTTCGAGAGCGTCAAGAGCCTGCGGGAGGAGATCCTGGAGGTGAAGGAGGACAAGTTCCCTCCCATCGTGGTGGTGGGGAACAAGGCGGAGAGCGGCGGCGGGCGGCAGGTGCCGGCCGAGGACGCGCTGTCGCTGGTGGAGCTGGACTGGAACAGCCGCTTCGTGGAGACCTCGGCCAAGGACAACCAGAACGTCCTGGAGGTGTTCAGGGAGCTGCTGCACCAGGCCAACCTGCCCAGCAGGCTCAGCCCCGCGCTCTGCAAGAGGAGGGAGACGCTGCCCAAGGAGCAGGCGCTCAGGCCGCCCATGAACAAGACCAACAGCTGCTCCGTGTGCTGAGCCCCAGGGGCTGCAAACTCAGGTGGGCTGGGTGGGGACAGGCGCTGCCTCAGCCAAAACTTCCCCTGCTGCCTCCCACCCCTTCCCTCCTCCTCCCCACCCAGCCACAGGAGCAGAGAGGGTTGGAGGTGACAGGAAGGTGGGAGCTGGGAGGTTCTGGATGGGTGTGGGGAGACGGGGAGTTCCCAAAAAGCAGGAGGCTCACCTGGGGAGCAGCCCTGGGTCAGCCAGGGCTGTGGGGCTGCTGGCAGGCACGGGCAGGGGGGACAGACGCCAGGGCTCTGGCAGATGTGGGCACCTGCAGCTGCATCAGCCCTGCCAGCGCTGTCCCAGGGCACTCAGGTCCGGTGTCACCTCGTCCCAAGCACCAACACCTCCTGGCACGGCTCTGGCACCCCCAGCACATCCAGTGTCCGAGCAGTCCTGAGTCTGTACCTGGAGTAGAGCATGTGATAGGGTGGTCTGTGCATGTTTGGTTTTCTCTATTATCTGTTTGTTTGGTTTTTTTTAAGCATTCCCAATAAATAAATTCTTGCAAAGTGGAGCTGGAAAATGTCTCGGTTTCTTTCTCCTTTTACCTTTTATTTCAGGTGCTGCACTATCAGTGTTTTATGCTCTTATCACTGCCTTTTGCCTTCCCTCCTCTGTGCTCCAGCCTCATGTGGAGTGTCCTGGCACTAGAGGAGCCTGCCCAGCTCTCCAGCCTCCCCTGGCAGTGTCAGGACATGCAGAGTTATGATTTTTCAAATAATTTACCCACATTGAAGTTTTTACCAAGCAGCAGAGACCAACAGTAAAACACCTTCTCAACTCTGAGCACGGAAAATAACAACCAGCCATTAAAAGACAGCTGATCCACTGAAATAAAAACACAAACATGTTAAAAGGAGATAATAAATGGCACGGGGGGAGGCACAGAAGATCTGTGTTTGCTGTACTGAGTGTGCCCTGAACTGATTTACTCTCCCCTCACACAGCGCAGCCTGGCTGTAATGAGCACTTAACCTGCTCAGCAGCCACACACACACACCAGAAATAGAAATATCAAAGCCTGATGGATTAAAGAGTCACCCCCCAGGTCCAGCCCAAGGGAGATGGGCAGTTTGGGGTCTGAGGCTTTCACAAGCCCAGTCCTACAGCATGGTGGGCCCCTGATCAGCTGGGGAGGCACCTGGGGATTCCAGCCCCTTCCCAGGTGCCAGCAGGGACAGCCCGGTGTCCCCATGGCCATCACTGGCTGGGGCACCCTGCTGCCACCTCTCCCATGGGCACTGGAGCCACAACAGCAACCTCCAGACAAGCAAAATCCTCCTCCCAGAGTCTGCTGTGGGGCCAGGCTGGGGACAGGCAGTGGAGGGGACAGATGGGGGGGGCAGGCAGTGGAGGGGACAGGCAGGTGCCACCAGGACCTGCTGTGGTGGCTCAGGTTGCCCTCACCTCTGTCTCACTACTGGTACTGCCACCACAACGCTCTGCCCAAGTCAGGGGTCTGCCCAGAGCTGCCACTCAGAGCTGCTCAGGATGGATGGATGGATGGATGGATGGATGGATGGAGCCCTTCCCGGGGCAAACGGGGCTCCTGCCTGCAGGAAACGAACAGAAACTGCTCACTCTGGGCACCTGAGCCCACGTGGAGGGGCTGGGTGTGCCAGGGACAGCCACGGGGATGTGCCCACCAGGAGACACCTGCAGGGCTGTCCCTGCAGGGCTGTCCCTGCAGGGCTGTCCCTGCCGGGCTCTCCCTGCCAGCCCTACCCAGGGGTGTCCCAGCCCTGCCTGGCCCCCACGACCCCACCCCTCCCTGGCCAGCCGGCCCTGCAGGAGCCCCGCACCTCCCCAGGTGGGTTTTGGGTTGGGTGATGCAGGATCAGGAGCTCCAGGCCCTGTGGTTCACAGCACCGTGCTGAAAGCAGAAGGAAAATCTCTCTGGAGTGTGCAAAGAGGATGCTGGGACGGGCAAGGCTGTGAGATCCACGGCACGGCCTGGGAGCAGCTCCTGGGGGTCCCAGCAGCCTCCCCAGGCTCAGGCTGGCACAGCCCCCCAGCTCCTCCCCTGTGCCCCCTCTCTGCCTCCCCCGGGCAGAGCAGGAACCCGCGGGGGCTCCAGGACCCGACCCCGGCCAGCCCCAGCCCAACCTGCGGGGTCCAGCAGCGCTGCAGGTGATATCCGGGATGCTGCGGCTGCAACAGATGCAGGCACCGAGACGCTGGGGGTGCAGGAGATGCACAGGGAGGTGCTGGAGGTGATGGAGCTGCTGCTGAAGGCTCGGGAGCTGCGCAGGGAGACGCTGGAGGTGCAGGAGCTCCTCACGGAGGTGCTGCACCCTCTCCACGGGCGCACCTCGTGCCCCTGCGGCGCCGGGCTCCAGCAAAGAGCGGAGCCATTGGAGGAGCTCTCCAGCACCAATTGCCCCTCGCCCAATGCCTGCCAGCCTTGTAGAGCCCCCGCCAGCCTTGCAGAGCCCCCGCCAGCCTTGCAGAGCCCCCTACCGCCCGCTCCAGGGCCCCCGGGGCCGCCCCCAGCCCCATCTCCCCCGGCTGGGGGCCAGGCAGGGGTGCTGCAGGGCTGCAGGGGTGCTGCAGGGCTGCAGGGGGGCTGCAGGGCTGCAGGGGTGCTGCAGGGCTGCAGGGGGAATGGGGTGCAGGACCCCCAGCCCTTCTGCCCCCGCCTGCACAGCCCCTCTCGGGGCATTGCGGATCTGCGGGCTCGCATCTCTCCCTCTCTGTGTCAGGGGGGCTCTGCCGGGCTTGGTGCCGCCCTGCTCGGACTGCGGGGTCGGGCAGCTCTGGCCGTGCCCTGGGGCTGGGGCTGGGCAGAGCCCCGGGGTGCCCCGTCCCCAGGGCTGTGTGCGAGATGCAGGGCGAGGCAGAGGGGCTTGGAGAGCAGCTCCAAACCACGGATCTGTGCCAGGCACAGCCAGAGTCAGCCCTGACCCCTTCTGTGCCCGTGCCCGTGGCAGAGCCGGGCCCCCAGCAGTGCAGGGCCTCCCTCCAGCAGTGCAGGGCCTCCAGCAGTGAGTGCTCGTCTCGGCCATAGCAGGGCAGGAGGTGACCCTGCAGAGTGAGGTGACCCTGCAGAGTGAGGTGACCCTGCAGGGTGGGGTTAGGAACAGGCAGCTCTGGTGTCTCCTGGCCTGGGTGTCCGTGTGTGACCTGTGCTCAGCCTGGTGCCTGGGACGGGAGCGGTTCTGCAGGGGACAAAGGGACAAAGGCTCTGCCCTGCGGGGTGACCGTGGCTGCTGCTCTCCCTGCACTGGGGGGCTCTGGAGATCCCAGCCCCCGCGGAGCAGTGAGGATGTGCCAGGACACACTCGGCTCCCCAGGGCTGCCCTGGCTGCTGCTGAAGGTCTCTGGTGCTCTGTTCTCCACAGAACCGAGGGCTGCTCTCCCCATTCTCAGAACACCAGAAAGATCTGGAACATCTTCCTGCTGTAACTCTTCCTCCCCTTCCCCTGGCTGCACCGCTTCACTCCAACCCTGTCCCCGCTGCACCCCGGGGGAAGAGCTCTGTGCCATCCGTCCGGTTGTGTTCCACACCACAGAGCCCATCCCATCCCATCCCATCCCATCCCATCCCATCCCATCCCATCCCATCCCATCCCATCCCACCTTGATTTGTTTGCACAAACCATTGGGGGCACCTGGCCCAGCCGTGCTCAGTCCCGGGCAGTTTGCTCCAGCCCTGCTCGAGGGGCGGCCCCGGCACGACCGCCCACGCCAAGGACACCCGAGGGCTCAGCAAAACATTTTAAACCCCAGCGCACTCACTCGGTGAGGGGTAATTAAAGGTGTTTGTCTTTGGAGCTTTGGCCGAGCGAGGCGCGGCGCCGGGGAAACGCTGAGTGCTCCGCAGAGAGCAAACCTCATCACATGAGCCTCATTAGGGCTCTCCCGGCAGGCTGGGATTCGGAGAATCCTGGAGCTGTTTAGGTTGGAAAAAGAGCTGGAAGGTCGCCGAGTTCCCGGAGCTGGAGAGGGCAGTGGGAGCATCCTCAGGACAGGCAGAGCCCTCCTGGCTTCAGGCTGGGAAACGCCTCAGGAGAGGCTGGAGCCTGGGGAACCGCTCTCCTCACCCAAGGAACGAGTGTCAGGATGAGAGGGAACAGCCTCAAATTTCCCCAGGAAAGGGTTAGATGGGATACTGGGGAAAAGTTCTTGGAAAAGTTTGTCCAGCCCTGGCACAGCTGCCCATGGCTGGGGGATTTCAAAGACGCGTGGATGTGGCGCCTGGGGACGCGGGTTAGTGGTGGCCTTGGCAGCGCTGGGATCACAGTCGGATTTCCTGACCCTGGAGGGCTTTTCCAGCCCTGGTGGTTCCATGGCCGAGTCCATGCACAGGCTGTGGCCCCGGCTTGCCCGGTCCTTGCTCGCCATGGGCCCACCCCTGCGGCGGAGCAGTCTCCAGCACACAGAACCCCTGCGACACCAGCCCGGGACACAAAATCCACCTGGAATTGTGTCCAAAGAAGGAATTTTATAAAGGAATCCCCCCCTAAACCCCGCCAAAACCACCACGGGGCTCGGAGCGGCTCCCTGGCGCCACCCTGTGGGGACACCGGGAACTGCAGGGGAGGACCCCGGGACCGCCCGCCTTGGGGACCCTCGGGCTGCTCCGGGCACCGACCCCTGCCAACAGCGATTCCTGTGAACCACAATCCCGGTACCTCCACCGCCAGTCTCCCGGGACTGCCAATCCCGGGTACCGCCACCGCCGCCACCGCCAGTCCCCCGGGAAAGCCAATCCCTGCCACCGCTGACCCCTGGGACCGCCCATCCCCCGGGAGCACCGACCCCTTCATCAGCGATCCGGGCCACCACTGACTGTGAGACCATCAATCCCCTGTCACCACCAACCCCTGTGACCACCAACCCCTATGGACACCAGCCGGTGTGACGACTGATCCTTGTGACCACTGACCCCTGTGCCCACTGCCCCCTGTGCCCACTGCCCCCTGTATCCACTGACCCCCGTGCCCACCAGCCCACCGTGCCTCAGCCATGTGGCCACTGCAGATTTCTCCCCTGGACAGAACAGATTGCAGGAGCTCAGGGAACCACTCCCTGCAGGGCTCCAAGTGTTTGCAAGGGGATTTTCAGTCCTTTGCCTTTTGATTGGCAGCTCAAAGTTCGGCGTGCTGAGCTTTGCTTGATACAAAGGCTTTTCAGAATCAGGAGGCTCCAGTGAGGAGCCCCAGCTGCTCTGCAAACGCCTCTGTTCATGCCCTGCATCCTTCAGAGCATCCAGGAGCCCTCAGGAGAGCTCTGACCCTGCAGGCTCATGGCTGTGCCTTCCTAGAGCAGGGCTGCTGCAGAAAAAGAGAGGAAAAGTGGGGTTTGCTCCCCTGGCACAAAGCTGTGCCTCGAGCTGTGGCAGGGCAGTGTTCCCCCTCAGCCTTGGGGGGCAGAGGGGCTCCTGGGGCCAAAGGAGCTGGACAACACCTTCAAAAACACTGAAATCTCCACTCTGGGCTGTGACTTCCCACCTTTTCACTGCAGAGCTGATCATCCCTGTCCTGGCTCTGGCCTGAATCCCAGCACAGCAGAATCCAGAGTTGTCTGTGCTGTGGAAGCCCTGGTGTCCCTTGTGCTGCAGTCTTGTAACCCACAGGGAGATGCCAAGGTGCTGGTAACCATTTCTTGTTTTGCAGACCATGAACTTCAAAGATTTTCATGATAAAAAAAAAAAGAAAAAAAAAAAAAAAAAAAAAACAAAAAACAAAAACAAAAAAACAAACCAAAAAAAAAAAAAAAAAAGAGTGAAAGACTTGATAAATTCTCTGGTTTGGTATTTCTGCTCTCAGGTCCCACACAGGACAGCAGCCATGGCTGATCCCTCTGTGGTCCCACTGACAGTGAAACCAGCAGAGCTCTTTTAAGAGTGCATCAGTTCTTGCTGTGCCAGGGGAATGCTGCACTTCAGATGTCCTGTATTGACAAGAACTCTAAGAATATCCCCATTTGAAAAATGTGATATTTGGCCTCCTAACTTTGTTGAAGGTCCAAGTAGAAAAGGAGATCTCAACCAGTTCCCTTTAGACTCACTTCAGAAAGTTTTCCTTTCTCATCTAAAGATGGTGCCCACAGGGTGTTCCAAATGTCCTAGAATACCTGAAGTCTCTAAAACAGATCAAAAATCAGTGTTTGAGCTGTAAGGGCAGGAGGATCACTCTCTCTGCTGTGAGATGTCTGTAGTAGATGACAACTTCTCACCTTTGTACTGAGTCCTGTTATTTTTTAACACTTAGCTTTCCCTTCTGTCCCACCCGAATTAAGGACAGAAGCAAAAATTACCTAGACTGTGTTTTAAATTTTGTATTATGAGGGTTTTATGCTTAACTCCTGCTAAATAACAAGAATAGTTTTGTGCTGCAGACAGTGTTTTAAAGCTTTATTCTCCACTAAACCCAGTCTGGGTCTCTGAATGTCTGTGCTCAAAGCAGCACCAAGGGGTGTCCAAAGGCTTGTCCTAAGCTGGAGTCACTGGGTTCAACATCCTGTGTTTTAGAAGAACCCCCAGAAAAGGGATTTTTCCAAGAAGTGGGAAATGATTTTGAAACTATTCCCAGCTGTGCTCCCAGGCAGAACCCATAATTCCCAAACCAAGAGGCAGAGAAAGCTGAGGAACAAGAAATAAAGGATGTGAGTCCAACACAGTGAGCTCCAGAATCACCTCACTGCAAGCTCATATTTACACAGTGATGTAGAGAAATGCAGCACTGAGCCAACAGGGAAACCAATTTTATTTTATTTTTAATTGGAGTCACTCTCAGCTCTTTCAGAAATGAGACCCCCTATAAATCAGGAGGCCCCTGTGCAGTTCCCTCCAGCCCAGTCCCTGGGCTCCACCACCCTCCCCACACCGGCTGCACCCACCTCGGGCAGCTGGGGAAGTGTGCTGGGAAACACAATCCTGGAGGCTTTTTGGAAAACACTCATCAATAAAGGCATCACAGGGGGATCAAAGCCATTTGCAATCTTTTTCCTTCAGGACTGGTGATTATCCCAGCAAAGAGGGGAGGGCTGCTTAGCTGTGGGGGCTGATGTCTGTCCCCTCCTCTGCCTTTCAGGTGTTTTCTGCTCCTGCTCCATCTCCCACTGGGATTACAGTTCTAATTAGGCAATTTACAGACTTCACACAGGCAGGAGCTGCCATTCTTTACCTGTGGAATAATCACCTCCTATGCCTTTATCAGAAGTTCCCTGTCATCTGTAGGGGGAGAAGAGATGGGAGGGACAGAGACAAGTGACAGGAGAAGGCAGAAAAAGTGGGTCCTGCTCGAAATCGGATAAAATAATTCAAACCCACGAGCTTTTCCTGCTCTTTTGAGGTACTCCTGTGAGTAAAACAACTGTAAAGCCTGAATATTGCAACCAAAACAAGGCCTACTGCAAAAAAGGAAAGAGAATCTGCTCTTTTCCAACACCATCAGTCACACAAGTCTCAGCCTGCTTGAATATGTTTTCAGGATAAATGAAGAGCAAATTCATTTAAATTAGGAAGTGGGCAAAGGATCCAGGAGGTGGAACAAAAGAAAAATTACAGAGCAATCTGCCACAATTGTGAATATTATCAGGACCATCCCTTGAACAAAATGAACATTGAAAATCATAAAGAATTAACTCAGGACAGACAGCTGGGGGACACACACCTCTCCCACGGGTCAGCAGCCCCACGGGGAGGTCAAGGCAAAAACCCTTCACTGACAGCCACTTTTACTGAAAGCAATCTCCCAGCTGGTGGAGTTTTATACCATTTTAATAACCCTGAAACCATCACTGCACCGGGACCACGCTTTCATCAGGGTAAAATTTACAAGCGACTCGTTCCGACGGTAACAAACGAACACGGGGGGCACACACGGGACAGAAATGTCCTGCCATTGGAACATCGTCCCGGGAGAGGGGGGACCGAGGGCAGGGCGGGCA
>VXBR01010774.1:231038-272518 GCA_013400215.1 Cisticola juncidis
GGAGCCCATACTGTTTCAGGAACAGTTCACAAGGACTTCTGCAGTTTCGGATTCGATATTGGACAGAGGTACTAAGGAGGGCTGCCAGTCTCATGGGTTAAAGCTGGATTCTTCATCAAGCCCGGGACTGGAAAGGGTTACCATTCTTTTTTTTTAAATTTTTTTTTATTATTATTATTTTTTTATATTTTTTTTCTGTTTTCCTTTAGTGCTGATGATTGTTATTCCGTTCTGTCTCCTAGATGGACTCTCCGCTGAGCAGGTCCCCCGGCAGGAGGGTGTTGAGGGGCGTGGGGCTCCCGATGACTCTGCCGTCGTCAGCGCTGGGGGGTCCCCAAAGGCTGCTGGAGTACTGGGGGACCCCTCCCCACAGCAGGTCGCTGCTGCCCTTGCCCCCCAGGCACGGGGGGTTCCAGTGGCCGGCGTCGGGGCGCACCAGGCCGTGGGAGCTGCCCGAGGAGCCCAGGCGGCTGGGCGTGGATCCAGTGTTGGACTGCCAGCTGGAGGTGGGCGGCAGCGCCTGCCCCTGCGCCAGGAAACGGTTCACCTCCTCCTCGCCTGCAAACTCCGCCAGGATGGTGGTGTTGCCCAGGACACACCTGAGGGCACAAGGGACAGGTGAGGAATGGGCTGCAGGAAGAGCTTGGGGTGGATGTTCTGGCAGGAAAGGATGAGGGGATTGGGATGGCTCAGCCTGAGCTGGCTGCAGCCTTCCAGCGCACTATGGACAAAGGGAACGGCTTCAGACTGACTGAGAGCTGGTCAGATGGGATATGGGGAAAATCCTCTCCACAGTGAGGGTGGGAGGCCCTGGCACAGGTGCCCCTGGATCCCTGGAAGTGTCCAAGGTCAGGCTGGACAGGGCTTAGAGCAGCCTGGGACAGTGGAAGGTGTCCCTGCCCATGGCAGGGGTGGGACTGGATGAGCTTTAAGGTCCCTCCCAACCCAAGCAATTCTGTGACCTTTCCCCAAGCTGAAAATTGCTACCACATCCACTCTGAGCAATCTCTGTCTCTTCAACCAAGACTGCTCTGTCCTGTTTTCTGTCCCCCTTGCTACATCCACAAACACCCAAATCCACACATGTGGAGACCTCCTCTAACTGACACATCCTGCAGCCCCAGCTCTCTTCAGGAATAAAGACATCTCCAGCCAAATGATGCTCCCACTGCCTCAGTACTGTCATTATGCTCATGCTATTGCTGTTGATAAAGGGAATTGCTTCCAAACTCTAAATACCCAAGTAATTCTCCTGAAACATCACTTCCTGTATTCTTCATTCTTCCCAATGGCACTGATTTCACCACTCCAATTCTCCAGCCTCTATGCCAATCAGTCCCTTGGATTTTAAAACTCCTAAAAATTTGTCATACACTTCTCTCATAACTCCTTTAAAAAAAGATAGCCACCATGAACACATTCCTTATTTAGCATTGTTTTACCCTCTCTGCTTCTCTCTAAGGCTAAAACCTTTACCTATGCTCTCCCTGAGCTTTCTTTGCAATCTTCATCACATCTACAAATTCTTTGTGGCCTTACAGGTAACAAGTCCTAACTGAAGATATCATTTATGCTGAATAAAGTTCTGTAATGCCCTCTTATTTAGTATCTACCCCCATTAACTTTTTCTCTCTCATTAGGTAATCTCGAAAATCAAGACTGAAGTAACCAGTGATCAGTTACACCTCAGGAAACATTTTCTGAGCTAGAAGTGTCTTTGTAACAAAAGGAAGAGGGAGCAGAAACTCACATGTGCAGAGACTTCTGGGCCTTGGCTGCCTCCTCCTTGGAACTGTATCGGACCACGGCATTCCCTTGGGTCAGGTTCAAGTGGAATGTGATGAGAGGGCCGTGCTGCAAACACAGGGTCCGCAGGGTGGAACCATCGATCTGCAGGAGCAAGGGCAGCAGAGGTTACCTGTGGTACTGTGATATCACCTTAAATGCTTCATTAACAAGTGTTTAAAAGCTAAAGAGTGGGTACAAGTGAAAGGGAAAAAGAAGTACTTAATTACACACTTACTGCTCTCTGCACTGAGGGAGACATGCTGCTTTTAAAGAATTCCCTGCAGTCCAGTGCACAAATTTTCCCAATTCAGGTTATACAAATTATATTTATCATTAGACATCCATAGAAATCCAGAAATAAATCAAAGGGAAAACACACTTCATAAATTTTCCCCAAGATTAATTTGGAGGTCTGCATCCAAGGCTTTTTGGCTTATGCTCTTCCTTCCTGTCCTTCCTTACCATGAAGGACAAGTAGAGGATGTGACAGATATATGAGAAGAACCCAAAAAAACCCATAGGAAAATCAGATTTCCTATCTCTGTATGTGCTTTACAACATCATTCACCTCCAAACTTACACATACACAAATGGTGCCCACTGAATGACTAATTACAGGCTTGAAGGTTCATACTTGATTTGACAGCACTTTGAAAACTTAACAAATAGATAGAAGATAGACACTTGTAATAAATGCAAAACAATTATTCTTCTTTCAAATGAATCAAATGGCCAAGGCTGCTAAATGTTGTTCTCATCATCTCTTAAATCCAAGTGTCTTTTGCTGCCCAATTTTGTGCAGTTGCAGTTACCTGTGGGGTGAGGTTCCGAAGAACCAGCCAGCTGCTTGTTCTCCCTGAGCTGTCAGTGCTCCATGCAGAACCTGCAACACAAATTCCACAACAAAACATTTGATCACAGTCTCTGGAGAGCACCTTACAGGCAAATTTATCTGGAATCACAACACACTAACAAGCCTCAGTGCTGCTGGAAACAAATCCTGCAGCAGTTTCCTCACATCTTGATTTACTGCCTCCCTTGGAAGGAAAGGCTGCTGAATGAAAAGCTGCTCTTGTTACATTTCAAAGATCTGTGGCATTTTTCATACTCCCACAGTAACTATTAGGGAACTGACAGAAGCAGGTATGGCACTGCAACAAACTGCATCCTCAGGATGCATTAGAATTGATGTGGAAGACACATTTTAAAATCAGTTCTGATGTCCAAGCTCAGATTGCTGCTTGCTAATAAAGATTTTTATAGCACTGCAGCACTCGGCTCTCTTGCCAATGACAAATTAATGTGCATGACTTATTCAAAACAGGTATTTCTGCACTGACAATGTCCTGATTGAAGAGACAAGGACATAACCAACAAAACCTGCTCTAGCAACCTCAGCCTGGTGCTTCACAGCTTGGTGGTTTAGAGTAGGAAGCTGTGCAAGTCTGATATTCAGGAGTGGCATTTGAGAATCACAGGGGATCCTGTAGGTGCTCCAGAGAGAATCCTGGGGGCAGCTTTATCTGCCCTCCCAGGTGAGGGTTTGGTGAAGAGACATCCAAAATAAATGCCAGGAAAGGAGAAGAACATTTAATTCTCAACTTAGTGTAAGCAGATTATTAAAACAGCTTTATAAAATAGGAAATATAAATATATTATTCCTATAAAATAGGAATAATACCTGCATATGCATCTGTATTTATATTGAGCTATCTAAATATATACAGCCAGATCCATGGCTCCTCATATTTGTATTAAAGCAAACAAAGGCACATAAAAAAGGGGCCTGCATGAAAAATACAGGCATTCCCTGAGGGCCCTGCAATGCCATCAGGTCCTGAATGCTCCACATCCATGTGTTCCATATTAAATTTCACAGGCTCCTCTTGAGGTCTTAGATTACACCACAGAACAGAACACGTGTTTGAAAGGCATTTTTAGAAATTGAGGAACTGGGGGAAAAAAATCCTCGTTGGGAGTTAAACAAATTGGGCAATTCCTGTGTAAAATCCCTAACGTGACCAGCTGAAAGATGCTTCATTTACAACTTATTCAAAGTGAAATAAAGAGACAGGAG
Source organism: Cisticola juncidis (assembly GCA_013400215.1). Classification (NCBI taxonomy): domain Eukaryota; kingdom Metazoa; phylum Chordata; class Aves; order Passeriformes; family Cisticolidae; genus Cisticola; species Cisticola juncidis. The sequence continues at coordinate 234,904 of VXBR01010774.1, forward strand.
ATGGATCCCCAGAACAGAACCACTGCAGCTGTGGTAAAGCTCTGCTTTCTCTGCTCACACACAGAGAGAACAAACAGAGCTGAGAAGAAGGCAGAGGAGAGCAGTACCAGAGGAGTAAGAGCTGGTCCAGCCCAGGGGACTGGCACCCCACGTGGAGGATGGCTTGGTGTTGGTCAGGCCTGGAGGAGGTCTGGTTGGAGCTGTAGTGTTTCTGGGAACCTTCCAGAGCTCGTGGGACAGAGAGGCTTGGGTGTGAGAGATCGGGCCAGAGGACCACGTGGACTTGATGTCTGACAGTTTACCTGCAAGGAAAAACAGCACATTTGGGGATTCTTCACTGATGGGTACCTTGGGCTACATCCTCCCAGCTTCTACCACTTTCTGTCCCATGCAGTGCTGTAAATCCTGCACTCTTTGGACCTTCTTAAACCACTGTTTACAATTTCCAGTACTTTTGTGTTTAGTGAACCTCACACTGCCTATGCACAAGTTCCCTTTTGAAAATCTGCTGTTTAGTTTTCTTGTAGAAGATGATACAAGGAAAAAAGTTCAGAAAACTGATGTATTTGGAATCTGATTTCACCAAAAATTATTACAAAAAGACTAAGATTGTCTCTCTCAAAGGTTTAGCAGGACTTAAAACACTTTTTCTTCCACAACTCATTTGACCTCATATAAAGAATTCAGTATATCCATGCTCTTCTGTTGCATTATTAAAATTCAGATCAAAGACCAACAAAAACTTTATTTCTGAATACTGGAAGTAACATGTACTCTTTTTTCCAAGTATCTTTGAGAAAAAATTAAGTCTTCAGAAGATCAGACTACACCACAACCTGTCAGTCTTTATAACTTTCTGCTGCTGCTTGTTCTTTCTCTGATCAGTTTTCAAACTCTAACTGCTGTTCTTGCCAACTCAAAGTTTTATAAAATAACACAAACCCAGGAACAGCAGACACAGAGGGGCAGACTGAATTGATTTAAATAATGGATGACAAAACAAATCTTTATTGACCTTTAGACTTACACATCCCTGCCTTTTCCTCCTGATAGCAACACGTGCTGTGCAATTAGAGCCCAATTTCGCTGTCACAGCACAGCCCTGCTGTTCCCAACACTGGCAGCACCAGCAGGGCAGCCATGGACTGAAAGGGACACAATCCTGCATCTTCTGCCCCAGCAAATGGTGCTGTGACTGTGCTGCCCCAATGCTTTAACACTGATTGCAGAGAACAAGAACATATTTGGTCTGATAAAGTCTAAGATGCAAAGATCTTGTGAATTTTTATACAACTAGAACTGGTAGATTTAAATTTATACTGGATCAGTGCTTTAAGACATGACACAGGCACTGAGTAATTTTATGAGTCCCAAAGCCAAATCTACCAGTTGCAAAATCACAGACTCAGTTACACACACACACATTCCCCAAATTGCCTCCATTTATCTAAATCGTTTAACTCAATTATTTCATATTGAATCATAACAATTTAAGTGAAAGGGCAACCGCTCTCCCATCTTCTGGCAAACTGTAGCAACAAAAATAATTTGACAATGACAATGAAGACATTAATGAGTGTAAAATGGTGAGAGGAGAGGAGCAAGTCTGAGTTTGAGAGCTCAGAGCAGCCCAGCCTGCGATGGGGCACAAAACACAGGCACAGCAGCACAGGTCAGGTGTTGCTGTGCCACTGCTTCTCATGGGGGTACACAAACATTAGAAGACTGCAGAAACAACAACAACAACAACAAAAAAGGCAGCAAATAAAGCAGAAATGCATGGCAGATAAAGAAAAGCAAGCCACTCCTTTCTTTCCCTTTCACTGGAGGAAAACATCCCAAACAAGCCCTTTTTGTTTTGCATTCTGCAGCCTGACCCAGAGGCTTCACCTTCAGAGAAGTGGAGGGGTTTTAGTGGGTCAGCATTTTCTTATCTAATCCATCTATACAGCCCAACACCGTTTTATAATGGGACAAACAGCATAATTAGGCAGCTGGTTTGCAAGCAAAGTTTCCATGTTTTGCAAAAAAAAAGTAAAAAAATTGGGTAATTATTCAGCTCACCTACAAGCTCAGCCACATAGGGGAGCATCAGGCTTTGGCTTGACTATTAAAAAACACAGAAGAGCCCCAAAATCCCCCAGAGCCATGCAAGAAGTGCCCCTTGGAGGTACTGCTGAAGCTTTTTCTGAGCTGAATGTTTCACTTTTAACAAGGAGTTTTTTAAAATCACAAATCTCCCATCAGCTCTTCCTGGAAGGGTCCATTCCTGCTGAGGCCCTGGACAGTGTTCCTCCCCCAAAGATCCTGGTGCCAGCATTGAGTGACACCAAGTGGAATAAATCCATTTTTTAAGCACAATCCCCACTTTTAGCAGGGAGATTTTAACATCACAAATTTCCCATCAGCTCTTCCTGGAAGGGTCCATTCCTGCTGAGGCCCTGGACAGTGTTCCTCCCCCAAAGATCCTGGTGCCAGCATTGAGTGACACCAAGTGGAATAAATCCATTTTCAGCACAATCCCATGCACACCATCCAGCACTCCCCACGGCAGGGCCGACACGGGGGCTGCCACCCAGCACAGGGCCACAAACACCCTCCTGCCTGGGGCAGCACTCCTGAGAGCTCTGGGAGAGCCCTCCTAGGGCCTTTTCCTGGGAGTGCAGAAGCTGTGGAAGCAGAAAGGCCGTACCTGCAATGCTAGGTGCAGATGCAATGCTGCTGAAAGAGCTACTGTAGCCGGAGGCACTAAGCGGCCAGGCACTCGATGAAGGCAGCGTGGCATTCTGAGATGATGTTGGGGATGACCCTGCAGAACCAGCAGAGAAGCAACTAAGAAAGATGGGCATAATGATGTCTGGTGTGACATAAGCAAATCTGTTTAATGTGCAAATACAAACCATGCAAGGCATTCTCTTTAATTAGCCTGGTCTCTGAAGTCTAGGAATGAAATGTTACTGGAAGCGTGAGAAAGTGAGGCAGGAGTCTTTAGAAGGAAAGAGAAGAAAGCTGGCACAGGAACAATTGTAGTGCAGAAGGGAAATTCTGCATTTCTTTTAAGATACATGACTCAAAATATTAAAGTGTTTAGTCTCAGAGGAACAGGCTTCTTTTATCAAGGTCCTCTGCCAGCTGACTTAGGCAATGGCAACTGTAGATGAGCAGAGATGTGTATGATGAACTGTCCTCTTACCATGGGTGATCTGTCCTAAATTACTCAAGGTAAACACTTCCCCTACATCCTAATGCCCACACTATCTTTAAATTTTTGCAGAGTTTCAGTAAAAGCAAAAATATATTTCAGCAATCTCTTCTCAAACTGATAACGTAAATGAAATAGCACAAAACCACCTCAGTAAATCATTTACAATCTGAGCAGCTATCTAAGCATATATACAATTTCCTTACTGGTAGCAAATGAAAGAAACTGAACATAAAATCAAAAATCTTCATTGCAAAGACCAGGAGAGCTGAAAGTATTCTCTCCAGCCACCAACAAAATAAAATGTGTTATCCTGGGTGACTTATCATTCCTGTCACACAGAGATGGGCTGTGATACTGAAACATCTTTAACTAATAAAACCAGGTGAGCTCTGTAGCAAAAAGCACTGTGTGAGGTAGAAGGGAGGAAGTAAAAGGACAATCTCATCCCTCACAGCTGAATAAAAACCACAGGCTTTGTTTTTAACTGGAACAGCAACCAACTAAACTTTACCTTAACCAGGCTCCCTGTGCTCCAAGAGACACCAATACAGACACCACTTCCAAGGAACAGAATTCTCTATCAAACCCTGTCTGGAAAGAATCTATTCCCCAGACAGGAACTATGCAATTACAGAAGATTCAAAGCCCCCAGAGCTGAAAATGGTCCTGATTCCTCATGGTTACAACTCTCAGCTCATAGAACCGACCCTCCAAAGCTTCATTAGCAAACAGGGCAAAGCAAACATGGACCCAAAAGTTGAAGTTTTGCCTGTTTTTAAGTGCACAGGGCCAGGGCAGCACACCCCACAGCCTGACCCTCTAACTGGGGAGCAGCTCTGCCAGCACAAGCTCTGTGCTTCAGGCTGCAGTTAGACAAGCATAAAGAAACAGATCCTGCAACTAAAGTTTTTATTAAAATTCTATTATTAACAAGCTAAAAAGCTAATGAGGATAAAAAGCACACAGTGACCCCACAGCCACTGCTTTTCAGAAGGTCTGACCTCCTGAGGGCCTGTTTACTTCTGCAAAGCCCATCTCTGCTGACCTCTCTAAGGAGAGGAGTTCTTTCTGCATTCCACAGGCAGATTATGCACAAACAGAGCCAATGTTCCTTCTCTACAGCAGCAAGACCTATAGAGGATATAATCTGATTTTACAGGTACAGCTCTGTAGGTTTAGGCTTCTGGCCTGAGGAGTTATTCTTGGGTGCACTGTTTCTGAAGTGTCACTGAATTACACCTTACAGCTTTTCTTTTTAACTTCAAACCTGCCCATCCCCTTGGAAGCACTTTGGAGTCATCAGATGTTAATTCAGCCTTGTTCCAAACACTTCATGTTTCAGCTGAAAGAAAAGCTGCTTCCTGCTCAGAGACAACCAAACCCACTGCAGGCAATCAGTGCTCTGGATTCCTTTTCCTCATGTTTCACATCCCTTGCCTGAGGTAACAAACCCAGAGCTGGACCCCACTTCAGGGATATCCCTGGTTTACAATCTCTGCTGGTATCACAGATGTAACTGCTAAAACAAACCCCACATTTTCACTCCTGGCAGCTCCTTCTGGACAGCCTGGTGATGCTATTCCTGTGCCAACTGCAGTGCTGTGACAGAGTGCAGATAAGTTGGCTATTCTGGCACTCAGATCACAATTAACCAAGCCACCTTTCCCCTGATCAGCTTCCAGCACATGTAGCTAACAAGTAGCACAGTCACAATGCTTTCTTGTTTCAGAGAATTCCCTTTTTATTCTGAAGCAAGCACTGCCAAGAAAAAAGGAATTGAAATAGCACTAGGAAATACTAGTTAACTAGTCAATTCCCAGATTTTTTCTTTTATAGTTTTGGAGATGAAACAGTTCTAATTTATTTTGCTTATTGATGTTCTAACAAAGCTACAATAATTAGTGTATCAGAAGCCTGCTGTCTCAGCAACAACTATGGACCTTTTATATTGAGTCTTCTGAGAATTTGATTAAGTGTATGGAGGAATGTGGGCAGTGTGGAGAGCAAAACCTTGATCAAAACCATGTGAGATACAGGTTAAAAAGACTTCCAGTGACCACAGAAGTTTAAATTACAACTCACAGTGTTTTCCAATATAAAAATATTTACATTCCCGTGGAAAACAAGAAACCTCTTAATCCCTTCTTTCAAAACAATTATTTCTGGGTATTCAGTGACAGTTCCGAGCAGAAGCATTATTAGATTAGGATCACATGCAAAAAATAAAATGTTGTATTTGTAACAAATGAGGTCAACCCTTTTTTGGAAGGGAAAAGAAAGTGTGCACAGATGTGGAAGCAGTTTGTGTGTTTACCTCCACTCTTGAGCAGATAGCGATTCACATCCTGGATCGTGGTGTTTATGGTAGGCCCAGTTGGAACACTGCCAGGAGTAACATCAGGGTCGTTTTCAGGATCAATATTCTGCAGTCCTTTCCATGGCACTCCTGGGTGAAACTCTGTTTCAAACACCATAAAAAGGGAAGTGTGTGAAGTCCTAATTCTCCAAAGCTCCTGCGCGTCAGCAGGACTCCACAAACCCACCCAACCACACATCTGAGGGACACCAGCCCAACCCCAAGGCCTTGGGGTGTTACCTGGTGGCCAGTTGATGCTGGAGCCATTGGAAATCTTCTCACTATCGGATTTGGCACGTGACCAGCTGTGAGGAACAGCTACAGGTGGGCTGGCAGGAGATTCACTGTTCTGGATCAGATCATAGCGGCCGTACGAGTCATCGAGGGAGGACTTTCCCGGAGGACCAATACTCAAACCTCCAGGGATAGCACCTGCAAGCAGGGAAATAAATGGGCATTGTGGCTGGGGAATTGCAGCAGGGTGTGTTTTGTAATTGTTTTCTTTTTTCTTTCTGTATTACAAGGATAAAAAGAAAACTAAATTGCAATCACAGTAAGCCAAGCTTAACGGCATCTGAAGCCTTAGCAGGAATTACACTGCTGGTACAATCTAGGCAATCAAGTTAAAAAATTCAGCATTAAATTCCTGCCAAAAAAGACTAAGTGATTCAAATCATCACACTGATGGTAAATAGGAACTTGCTGAGACAGCATACCAAGAAATATCCCTCATCTCATCCTTCCCTAGGCATTCAGTGCTGACAGGATGGATGATTTGACATAGCTGTTCTCGTGTTCCTACAAACTATCAAACAACAATTTGGCATCAGCAGTGCAGCTACTTGCAGAATAAAAAACTGCTGTAGAAGAAACAATTCATGCTGCTCATAATAAAATCCAGGATATAATAAAGTTATCAGAGCCCCATGTTCTATGAGAATAAATCTGGTGCTGGAAATAAAGGAATAACTGGCTCGGGATACTGGAGGTGTTAGGGATAAAGGTGTTCAAAAAGATTAGCAATTACTTCTGGAAAAGTAGGAATTTTGTGTCCCTAACTGTAGGCTGAGTAACTATGTAATCTATCATACCTTTCTTCAGGGAAAGGGTGATAATACTGGAAAAACTGTGGGAGAAAGCCAGTGTGAAGTTTTTTTGGGTTGAAGGTATGCATGTCTGGAATAAGGGGGAAATTGTGAGATTTGTTTTGCCAACACTAAAGGCATGTTTTACTTGAACTCCATGATCCCAGCAACAAAACTCAACAAATAAAAAAACATTCCTACACTGCATGCAGGGAGTGACAGCTGTGAAAGTGAAATCCCTTCACTGCAGAAATCACCTATAAAATCTCACGGGCTCAGAGGCACTCGGTACCAACCATTGGTGAGCACTGACATAAAAAAGGAGCATGAGAGAAAGAGAGAAAGAATTGCAGCTGTGTGGTGGCTGGAATCACCCAAAGCCAGGCTGGCAGGGCTGCCAGGGGACGTTACCGTGCTTGCTGGAGTTCTGGTCAAGCGAAGAAGCAGCACTAGACAGATTATCCATTGAGTTGGGGTGTGTCCACTGAGGAAGGCGAGACTGGGACTGAGAAGTGTCCTTCACTGACAAACCACCAGTAATGTCCATGTTATTTACATTCATGTTCGGGTTCAGTCCAGCTGGGGGAGGGAAAAGAGATCCTTAGATATCCATCACAGACTGAGGGATGGGAAAGCAGTGTTTGAAATCCAACTGCAGAACTACTCAACATTGATTTTCAGGTATCTGTATGCATGTGTGGCATTTTCAATGCACATTTTCAAGAATTTTTGCTTTTGTGGAACAACAAAAGAATTCCCATGAATTCAGAAAAAGCTAAAACCTTGCTACAAAGGGGGAACCAAGAAGTAGGAATAATATTTTAAAGCTGTCAGTGTTTTTAGTTGCCATCTCTTCCCTGGTATCAGAAGAATGCACTGGGATGTTGTGTTTAAACCAGTTGGCACCATTCCATGGCTAAGCCAAAATATTCCTAATGTCTCCCCAGCACCCCTCCACAATCTCTGCCACTTCGTTTTGCCAAAAATCTCCCCCAAAAATAACCAATTAAAGGTCAGACAAACAGAAGCTCTTCATCAGAGCAGGTTCTGCACTAATTTGGCTTCTATTTTGTATATTCAGAACAAAATCACTCAGACTGTTATTCAGGGAATAACTTTGACATGTTTCTGTGACATGAATCTGGGTCTTTTTTGATATTTAATCCTGAATGTTAGCAGATCACAGAAAGCTGAGATATCATAAGAACCTCTTAGACTTAGGCCTTTAATTCACAAATCTTTTTGCCTTCTGATGCTCCCAGCCACAACAGCTCACCACAGCAGTCAGAATTACCTTCTTAACTGCTGCATGGCAGATAAAGCTTGGCAATACTATTGTACCCAGCATAAATAGAGTCACAAAGAGATTAAATTAATTCCTTTATGTCATAAAGGAAGTCTGTAGCATACTTCAAACAGTCACACAGCAAACAGGTCTGAAATGTTGTTCTGTTCACTCTGTATCCAGGCCCAATCAATTATTTTGACTTCAATCATATTTGACAGATCTATGTCTAACCTAGCACAAAATGCTGGTGAAAAAGATCTCAGGAAGATCCCAGATAATTTATTCCAGTACTCTACTCTGCTTAAACCAAGTGATCCTTAATGTCTAACTGCATCTCCTTTTATGCAACTCAAGTTTGTTACCTCTTGCATTAGGAAATGGAGAAAATGTCTTCCTAGCTCTCCTTTACATTTTTGAAGATTCTAACATTTCTCTTAAATCTTCTCTTTAGACTAGTGAGCAGAGGATTGAATTTTTTCTTTAGCAGTTGTGTTTTTGAAACATTTAATTACCTCCACCACAACCTTTCTGCATTCCTTCAACTGACCCACGTATTTCTTGAAATACACTGACCAAAACTGATGCCTCACCAGTGCTGATTACAGCAGAAAGGTGACTTTGCACAGCTTTTTTCCAGATGATATTCCTGTTTATCAATATGACATTTGTGTATTTTACAATGTGACACTGTTAATTTATATTTAGTTCATAAATAGCAACATCTGTGAGGAGTTAGCTAGGCAAATCTTCTGTTTTGGTATTTGTAGGCAGAACATAGGTGAGCAGACACAGCTACCACATAGGCATGATTTTGTTTTGTTGTTTTAGTGCTATTTAATATATATATATATATAAAAATCTGTATTTGTTACACTGTGGAGCCAAACACTGAGATGTGAATGAAGGAGAAGGATCCCCTGTGTGCAGCTGCTGAAGGGGACACTCACCAAGAGGGTAAGGAGCAAAGGTGTTCGGTGAAGACTGTTGCTCTTTGGTCTGCAGGTCAGGAAGGCCGGGAGCCTGGGGATGGGGTGAAAAGCTATCCATGGCTGATTTGCCTGCAGAGGGGTGCAAAGATAGATGTGGAGGGGGAGGCTGCTGCTTCATGAGCAGGGCCTGGGCCAGCTGGCGCTGGTGCTGCTGGATCTGCTGCTGCATGTTATTGATTGTACGTGCAACCTGCAGGGAGAGGGCAACAGACACCTGTCAGTGGCAGCCCACACAAACACACTGCATTTCTGTGTGAATAAACACTGAAATAACACACTGCACCTCCTTACAAACACAAACTAGCTGCCCAAAGGCCTGAAGAGCTTTCCTCCAGCAAGGCTGTGGATCAGCTTTACCACTCAGCACCTTCCCTGTGCATTCCTGAATTAAGGATGCTTTAGCTGCTTTGGTGTAAGGTCACTGAGCCTCCCCAAGCCCCTGAACCCAGCCCTAAAGCAGAGATGGAGCTGGCAGGGACACCTACTTGCTGCTCCTGTTGTCTCATGGGTCCGGATACGTTACGCTGAGCCTGTAACATCTGCTGCTGGATTTGTAAACGTTGGTACGCCTGGGAAGGGACAGGGACAGGACAGGTCACACACAGCAGGCACAACACCCTCCCCTCAGCTGCTCTGCTGCATCACAACACACAAAAGGCAAACCCTGCAACGTTCTGAAAACACTCCACCCAGCAGCAGTAATAATCCTGTCGCTCATGTGGTTTATAATATTTTAATTTAAGTCCAATGTTTATTTTCTTTAAAAAAAAAGTAAGTCCACATGGGAAAAAGTGGTCATTAAGATAGGAACCTACTTTTTTCTGAAATAACTGTAACACAAAGCAAAAATGAAAATAGAAGCTTATAGTATTATACAAATAGTACAAATACCAATTGTTATATTTAGTTTGGCCATTTTGAGTTCTGTCAACACTTTGTAGTTGAATCACTTATGCTGCTTTATTCCTGAAAAAAACCCAAAATTTTCAAGTAGCTGGCTTGGCAGCAAATTTTTTTACATGGTAAGTTTCTCTGAAACACATGAATTCAAAATCCAAAGGAATTCTGTACAGGTATTTTTCAAGTAGTTGGCTGCTGTCAAATTATTATGAAAATAATGCTGTGCTCCTCAAAACTAGAGAAAATAATCAGAAATGAGTAATAGTATCAAACACTGTTACTAATAAAAGAGTTTGACTAGCACCCTGAGACCAGCAACTGAACTAGTCTGCCAAATGTTTAATCCTAGTGAGTTCACAGTATCTCTTTTTAAAATATTCTTAAAATCCAATTAAGTATTTTCATACACATTTAAACTATAGATATAAAATCTGCATACACAGCAAAAGTACACAGAAGTAAGTAGTTATTATCACGTGACATGTTTAACATCCACTCCATTAATTAAAGGAAATTCACCCTACACTTTTATTTTTTCAGTGAGGCAAGTGAAGAAGTTCTGCAGGTAACTCAAGTGACCAGCACTGCCAAGATTTCTCTCCTTATGTTGTGACACATGCCCAGTTTAATTGTTCCACTGACAAGTAACACACAGGCCAGTGCTGTTGAGAACACACTGTGTTATTCACACCAGCAGGAAGACAACTGGTTTTTAGTTCCACTGATCAGCTGTAAAGGATAATTATTCCACAAATGACTATTTATAAAGCCCAAGGCAAAAAAAAAAAAAAAAAGATTGTGTTTCTTTAAAAAGAAAAAAGAAATCAGCAGCTGATTGTTTTGAAGATCTGTCATGTCATTTAAAAATTTAGCCATTCTCCTATTTTATCTTCATGCTTTCAATTCTGATTTAGAGCTTATCTGCCACGTCTTTTAACTCACCAGCTGCAGCTGATAGAGCTGGTTCAACATCGTCATATGCTGAGGATTATTAATTGGCGAGGTTAACTGTGCAGGGCTGAGACCAATGTTTTTTGCTGCAAACTGCAAAAGCTGTGCTTGAACCTGAAGAGGAGAAGAGTGTTAAATGCTGTACATTTATTTCTAACAGTGGCAACTGTGTGAGCCATTAATAAGAGTCACGTCGGCTGGAAAATGTTACTAGCACCAGAACTAATACCATGAACTATCAAAAAATTAGCAAGAGGCTCTAATACAATCATAATAACCGTACTCAAGTGTTCAATTATAAAAATGGAGATGAGAACAAGCTCCTCAGAAACACCACTGTGCAAAAAGGAGCATGAGAATGTGCTCTCAGAGGTAATTATACGATATGCAAGTGAGAACACCTCAGCCATGTCACATCCTCCTGCCTGGGACACAAAAAACAGACACAGCCAGGCAGGAGCATGACAGAACACACAGGAGGAGTTCCAGGGAAAGGGAAAAGGTGTGAGTGAGGTGTTGTCTGACCTGAGGGGATAGAAACTGAGGCACTTGAGCACGAAGACTAGGCTGGGATGAATTAAGAGGTTGCACTGGCGGTTGCTGCGGCTGTTGCATGGTCCTGGCTTGTGCTGCTCCGCTATTGCCAAACATACCCAGATTGCCACTCGGTATCTGCAGCAGGACAACAGGACACAGGCACTCAGTGACACCACCCACCCCAGAACCTGGGGACACCTGTCTGGGCAGGCTTTGTTCTCAGTGATTATGACAGGCACGAATCAATAGACCAGCACATACCAACTGTGCCGAACACCAGGTTTAGAATTGGGCAGGGCAAAGACTGCGTGTACCCAACATCCCAAACCCCCAAAACCTTGTAGAGATGCCTGAACAAAAGGCAGCTGTAGCTGAAGATGGATTTCATAAGGATGCAGGACCCTGGAGGGTCACAAGAGGAACAATCAAAAGTACTTGCCAAAAATGTTCATATTTGTATAGCAAGGGACAGGGGAATGGAGGCATTAAACTCCCAGTAACCCCATCCTCCAGCTGGCTAAGCAGTTTTTTTACTTAGTCATTTTACAAAGCTACTGATAATGGACATGCTATTAATGGAGACTGCTTTGGAAAATGTGCTTAATGGGCTGTGAGTGCTGGACAAGTGCTGCCTTAAGAAAACTGACTTTAAAAGAATAAACATAATAAAGAGCCACAACAGAATGACGGTTTTTCTGTGCTCTCATTTTGTATCTTTGCTGGATTTCAGTTTGATGACAAAAATAACCTTGTCATAATCAACAGTACTTTATGGCTTCTCACTCTCATGGTGGTTATCAGTTTCCCCTGGCCCCATCTCCTCTCCTTTTCTTTCCCTCTCAGCCTGTTCTACCCAGAGGCCAAAACACCTCCTTAACTTGATGCTCTACCTGACCCAGCTTCTGCAAGCCCAGTTCCCTTCTTGACACCTGCTCAAACTATGAGATGCCTGACAGAGCAGGAGTGAAAAAGTCCCCATCACATCACTGAGTAATTATACCAGGCAGGAAAGAAGAATTGGACCAATCCCACTGCCTTACAGTCCATGACAATCAGCAATGCCTCAAAAAAAGAGATTTCCCATCAGTGAAAGCAGTGCCACACCAGGGTTCAGGGGTGTAAATCAAAAACACTACAGTCTCCTCTAGATGGATATGTGTCATTAGCAGGCTAATTACAACTAAGCAGCTATTTTATGTCCTGTAAGGTGAAATGTTTACACAGCAGTAGCTCCTCCTCTGATGTTTCACATGAACAAAGCTGCTCCACTCCCAGTTTAAACCCGTTTTTCATGGGGAAGAGCCTGACAGGCACTAGCAGCTACTCCAAGAGAGCCAAAATTCCCCTGGGGATGTCCCCCGACAGCCTTACCTGTCTAGAAGAATTCAAGTTTTGCATGCCCAGCCCTGAGGCAATCCCGCCCAGGGTCTGATTAGGGAGTGCACTGTTTGAAAGGGGGAGCTTCAGGCTTGGTGAAGGCAAAAATGGTGAAGTAGTGGGCTCTTCCACTAGGCCGCCATCCTGATTGGAGAAAGAAAGGGTGAGCTGTGTGCAGTGCCAGAGCCCACAGCGCGCAGAGAGCGCCCACGGAGACACACAGGGCATGGATGAATAAAGAGATACAAAAAAAAAGGATGAATAACAGGGAATGGAAAGCATGGAGTGAAGGGAGAAGAAAAAGAGAAACAGGATTAAGGTCTGGTTTTTTGTAATTTGTTGCACTTAATCCCCAAATGCACAATCACCCTCGCCCACCTTTCCAGAGGAAAGGAGGGATTTTAGCAGCTGATGGCAGAGCTATCATGTGGCCATTGTCTCCTTCCCACTTAGGTTTTCTCCTTTCTTCTCCACCAGACTGAAAGGTGGAGGGGCAGAGGCCCAGCAGGTTTCAGGGAAGCCCTGTGTCTGTCTGGAACACTCCAGCAGAGGAGCACAGACATAAACCAGCACTTTAACAAACCCAAAACTTGGGAAAGGCCACATCAGCTTATTTGACACTAGTCTGGATTTGGTTCCACATCATAGCTCTGCTCTTAAAAAAGCATTTTTGCATTAATCCCCTTTCCTAACTGAGACACACGAGCCTCTTTCAATATTCACACAGTGCTGAGGTATTAATACCCCACTCTGAAACATTACACTGCAAGGCAGCCAAGGAACACAAACCATCAAACCCAGCAATGACAATATGGGCTGGGCAGCCTTCCTGAGCATCCCCAGGAGGAGGCAGATTTCAGCAGGGCAGCAGAGCCCCCTCTGCTCACTGGGCTGTGAGGAACCACGGCTGAGCGTGGATCTGATGCACAGGAGGCAGCCCCCACGGGGGGCAAACAGCAAGGCAGAAAATAAAATAAATGAGAGAGTCCCCAATCAAACAGGTAGATCTGTGTTTCAGTGGGGCTCTGAGCTCCATCTCAAACTGTGCTTTGATGTCTGGGATGCCTGCGGTAAGCATGATCAAATAACACTGTGTACAAAGCAGGGCTCCAAGAAAACAGGCAGAGAGAAAAAGCTTTAATTTGCAATGTGCTGGGCTGCTGCTTTTCAGGCAGAATGTTCATTGCAAGGAAAGGCTTTTTAAAGAGGTGAGGAGCTGGGTTATTTCAAACAATAAATTCAATGCCCCAGAAGACTGTGAGATACTGGTGAACCTCCTTTGTTCAAAAAGCAGCCCAGTCTGCTCACCACAGACCCAAACAGATGACCTAATGCAGCAAGCATGCTCAGTGAATTATATGTTTTAAGTTAATCCTGAAAAATGCATTTTCTACAGCTCTCCTTTGATGCAAAGGAAAAGTTTCTTTACTATCAGGCAAAGTGACACTTGACATCCTATCTGACTATCCTGAGGGGGACACTGACATTTTCTAATGATATCCCCAAGGCCTTTCAGCTCGAGATATTTTACATTCTACTGGACATCAGTCACACTCCACAAACAACTGCAGCTTGCATGACAGTAACAGGTTCAAGGATTTCTCTTTAGATCACAGACATATGTTTACAATTCTACCCTTCCCCCTTCAAAGTGAAAATAATTTCAAGCTTGGTGCTCGCTCTCTCCTTCAGATGCCATTGTTCCCTACATGAACAGACCTACTGACCATGAAATACCCTCCCTACCCCCCAAATTTATTCAAGACTTCCCTCACTGACATTATTTCTTCTCAATTTGGAAACAGGCAGTGCCAAGGATGGCGGAGGACAAACCACACTGGAGACTCAAGCATTTTATTTCCAGACTCCTTCACAAGTGTGTTCCTTGGCTGAATTGCAGCAAATGGCTTTGTGTGAGTTTATAACACTTTGTTCACATTCACCTGGTTCTATTTTATTTAATTTGAACTTGTTGCATTGTGCTGCACACATCTGTGCGCTATAACTGAACTAAAATCAATTCATTTAACATGGAATATTTTAGCTGGTCAAATTAAAGCACCCTTTAGCCATTTTCAAGCCAGACTAGAGGACAATTTTACTGCTCACAGTGGTTTCTGACCCATTATTTCTCAGGATCCTTTATGTAATAATTGTTTCCTGAAGAACAATCTTTTCCACCTAACCTTTCCTCATCAGTGATTTTCTTACAAATTGATATTACACTTCTTCCTCAGGCCACTCAATTAAAAATTGAATCATCACATTAATGCTCAATCCAGCACTGCTTTGAACTTTTTTGAAGGGACTTGACACAACCATAAAATCCTACTGGTAGCAGAGTTTTCTACTACAGTTATCTAACACAAAGCCCCACACTGGTGTTTTTTTAGGATTTTGGGAAGTCTCTCACAACAGTTTCACATACCAAATGTGACAGAATGCAAGTGGAATTACTCCAAGGTTTTTAGCCCTATGAGATATGGACAATTTAGCAGAGGAAGCCTGGACACTTTGGCAGTCACCTGCCAACAACTGCCACTTCATGAATCAAAATGTCTCAGCAGACAGATGAGAGGCTGATGAATCTGCCAGAGGTCTTTATACAAAATCAGTTAAAGAAGTAGCTGGCAGAAAATACACACTGACTCCTAAACAAAAAGATTGGAAAAAAAACCCCTTTCCTAAAAGAGGAAGTAAAGTAATAAAATCTCATCTAAAAAAAAGTTATCTTCAAATTAAACAGGAATTAGGCAAAAGAAACCTGGAGGAAATGCAATACTCAAAGAAATGCTCATCATGTAAGGAGTGATGAAAATGCTTTCACTCATTGGATCACAGGTGGCAGACATGCAAGAACGAAGAATTAAATTATAACTTTAAAATCCTAGTGATCATTATCTAATTGTGCCATCTAAAAAAAGTTTCTCCATATTAATACAATATCCTACTTGTTATCCCAAAGACAAAAAATAATTGCAGTCCCCAGAGATTACTGGGGAATGTGAAGGATGAGGTTTCTAAAAACCCAACAAACAGAAACAAGGAAAAAGGTCCAGTCAGAAGATTTTGGAAGAACAGGATTGCAGCTAAGAGGCATCAAGGCTTGTAGGACTGGATTTTGCAGCAGTAGAGAAGAGGAGCTGATCACTGATTGTGAGGGTAGGGAAAAGGAGACTTCATTTGCAAGGTAAGGGTTTCAGTGTCCCAAGCCAAACTTGAAAAAAAGATCTCTTCTCTAGGCTTATTTCTGGTATTTTAAGGATGCTTCCAGCAAAATCTGACAAGTTTTTCTTACAAATCTGATGGCTCCAGAAGACAGGCAACACCTTCAGGCAAACCTGACACCTAAGCACAGCACACTGTCACCAAGGGTGAGAGATCACAGATCAGGGCTGCATCTTTATTCCCTCAAGCCCACTGGATTTTCTCCTTTGTCCTTTTATGGCGCTACAGGTCAAGATAACATCCTGAGAAACAATAAATTAACACAGCACTGAGTGCCAAAGATTGACTTGGTGTGACATGGAATAAACAGCACAGCAGAGAAAGCAAACACTCAAAGGTGATAAATTGCACAGACCACTCCTGATCCAGAGAGAACAGGGAGTTCAGTGGGTCCAGAAGCAAATGTCAGGGCTGGAAGTTTTCCCTCCTCAAATGTATAAATTTAAAAAAATACTAAATGCTGGGTTTAATTGTTTAGAGAAAATTGATGGAGTCTCAATGCAGATGAGCTGAGAAGAGTGGTAACAATGAGCACACCACCCCAAACTACAACTTCACAAAAAAAAGAACCTTGCAGAATTTATTGAAGACTCAGCAAAGCCAACAAAAGGATGATTGACTTGATAAAGCAATAAGTAAAAGAAGGAATGTTGGCTGGAGTGCTCTGCCCAGGTGTGTGGAGAGCTTGATTCTCACTGAAACAAGAAACAAGAAACAAGACAGCTCCAGACTCACGCTCTGAAACAGCACCTCAAAGGGCAAAAAGGTTTTGGAGGAGTTGCTGGACTAGCATGAGCTGGTAAGAGAAAAAGAAAGAAAATTCTTTCTATAAATCTGGAAAGAATTTCTTTGGGGGAAAAAAACTCTGTGTTCTTAGAGTAGAAACTATATTTATTTAATTCACTTAGCAAGTTGCTCAACACTGTGATAGCTAACAAATACAGTGTGGGATTATTTCCTTTGTTAGAGCCAAGTCACTGTGACAGATTATGCCTAGACTGATAGATTTTCCTTGCTGTATGAATATTAATGATTTTACTACTCCCTTCTCAATAGTTGTGTTTAACATATGTTTCCAGAATTATGCATCATGCTGCACATAATGCACCTCTCTCTCTGGCAAGAATTTTACTACTGAAGATATTGTTATCCAACAAAAGGAGAGGCTAACTGGCATGAATGCATCTTGTGTGGCCTTCAATTAACACATTCATTAAAGTCTGCCATGAGAATGAACTTTGTATGAGTGGATATCATTACTGCCTCACACCCTGTACACAGCTCATGTGAAATGAATTGGTTTCAGCAGAGTTTGACACAAACACTGATTTCTCTGTTCAGAATCCTCCACCACTCATCTGTATGAGCCTTTAAATAACTTGGGAAATACAGAATGCATCTGAGATTCTTCTTTACTTATCAGAAATTTCCAGGGGGATTCTTAGGTGATTTGGTAAGTTTCTGCAAGACTTTCTGTCAAGGCTGTAAATCTCATTTCCTACTGAGTATCTGGCTACACTTTTCTTTTCTTTAGTCACTTTGAATCCTGGATACCACAAACCTCTGGAGCCTTTTCCTCAGTCATTAAACAGTGCTGGAAAATTTGTCATATGTGACCACAGAAAGGGAAGCTCATTGGAGGAGCTATTTATGACTGGGCATGTCTGCTCTGAGACTTAACAAAAATACCTGAGCTCCTCCTTCCTATTTAGGTACTGAACTTTCACTGAAATTTCTAAAAAGTTCAAAACTAAAAGAAGAGAATTAAGAGCCTAAATCTTTGAAGATTTTGGCCTTGGTCCTGCTGCCTGTGAATCTGGGCGAGGGTCACTGACTGGACTCTCACAGAGTGACAAGATTCCTGTGCTTAGTTTTTTTTGCTTTCTTTCTATTTCTACTTCCATTGTGTTACTGATTCCTTAGAAAGTTTTCAAGTGTAAAACTGGGGATGATCATTGTTTATTTCTATGTGAGAATCAAATCACTGATCCTTTCCACAAGGACTGAATTTCCCCCAAGACTGAAAAACAACAAGAAAAGGAATAAACCCGTATCTATGCCATTTCCTTCTACACTTTCTAAGCAGACAGTGAAAATAATCAGAATTTCTACACTGTGCACACTGTGTAGAAATAGCACAGACTACAGACAGTGTAGTCTGAGCTGGGCATGACATTCCTGTGGCTGAACTGACCTTGTCAAGGAAGGTGGGGCGGTCCATGGAAGACTCTTTGGAGATTGGTGGTGGGCGGCAGCCAAGGGGTTTGGTGACCATTCCATTGTAGTCGGTCACTCCCATTCCACGCTTGTCCATTTCCACCTTCTTTTCCAGCAGAGCACCTGCACAGAAAGGGGGAAATGTGTTGGAAAAGGTGAGGCAGAGAGAGTAAAGTTGCCAACAGTACTTCAGAGAAATGCATTTTGCTTACAAAAGCAAGGCAAGATAATAAATATTATCCAATTGGTCTGAATAGAATTAAATGCTCAGATTCATGCAGGGTTCCTGTGTTGCTTTAAAGACAAAAAAGTTACTTACACAGATACTTACTCATGGCCTGATCGAGATTCATACTGTTGCTCTTCAAGGCCTCTTCTGCTGGCTCTCTCTGTCAAAAACAGGAATTATGTTAAGAGGAAAAGTAATCCCATTCATGTGATTTCAAAGTAACCTGAGAAAACAGACACATCTCTTAAATACTGGGTTTAATGTTTACTCAGCAGCCTAAATAATGTCTGTGTGTGGTTTTTTCTGCTTTCAGCAATTCCCACAATTCAGGTATTGCAGTTTGTCAAGGAAGTACTGGCTCTACAAGGTGAAACACACTGTTCTGTTTAAACCCTTCCTGTTTTCCATGAACTCAAATATCACAATGATATGACTTTCTCTAACAAACAACCCAGCTATACTCTCATTTCACCTGTTTAATAAAAAAAGAGGAATGGGAGGGGATTATTACTGCAGTTCAAAGTAATACCTGTTGTTATAAAACTATGAACTTCAAAATATTATAAATGTCCTCATGGAAATGATATGCCCAGTTGATCTGGGATCATTCTATAGGTTTACAGCAGATTTCTGAAATCACAGTGTGTGCTTAAACACAGGTCAGACCTACTTCCTGGCCTGGAGACTGAAGATCTGGGTGTAGCTACAGTCTGCAACAGCCACAGGCAGAATACAAGCTAAAGCTAAGGCACAGTGTGCTGGCTGAGCACTACTCACAGGGAAGCCCATGTCTGTGAGCTGTTTAATCAGACGGTTCATGATCCAGGCCTCATCCTGCTTGCTAGATGTCTTCATGCCCTTGGTAAATAAATGGGAGATTCCATTAATGGGCTGTGCTTGCCACACTCGTTGTAGTGAGATGTACATAAAAGAAATGGTAAGTGGTTTTTATTAATAACACATGCTACTGAAAGATGTATTAGTACATTAATTCAGAAAGTATTGAAGAGCCCTCCGAGCAACACGACTACGATTCTCTTCCCCCAAAAGTGTAAAATTTTATCTCAGCTGAATAGGTGTTCAGTGTACTATTTAGTATTTGATTTGCTGGCCACTGAATTAAAGCCACCGTTGAATTTACGTATTTCATTTTAATCCTTGGCAGAAAAATATAATGAAATAAAGCTGAAATAGTACAACACTTCCTGAAAAACATTCCCAAAAACAAGTTTGCAACCTTGAAGTTAAGAATGTTACTCAGTGTATTTTCTTAAAAACAAACAAGAGCGTCTAGATAAACACCTTTAAAAGATCTCTGTGCAGCTTTTCTATCACAAAATCCTTAAGAAGTCTCTTCCTTTCAGTTCTCCAGAAAGTACCAAGGGACAAGCGCGGATTTGTTTTGGGCTGCGGACAGTACAAGAAACAACCATACTTGATCAAATCACCGGCCTAACTGTTGGCTAAAGGAGTAACAAACAAAGTGGCTAAATGCATTCCCAATTCCTTTAAGTTACAGCCTGGCCTTGTCCTGAAATAAAGACTGTGCAGTGGAAAATTTCCTCACACAATTGTCTATGTTCTTGGTTGAGTGCAGCATTAACACAAGTTCCCTTTGTTCTCACACACACACACAAATAGAAAACAGCTTTTTTTGTTAAACAGCTCCATCACAAACTACTGTTTGCTTTTCCACCACCATGGGAAGTGTCTGAAAGCCCCCTTAACACCTTCTCCTCTTTCTGTTAATACATTATCATTTCTTTAGAATACATGGAAGCTTATAAAACTTAGAGAAAACAAAGGCAACAACAACAAAACTCGTGAAGCATCTGACATGCCTAAATTCAAAGATCTCCCATTTCCCCTGGAAACAAGGTAGGCTGTACTTGAACCACTGTAGTGGCAAGCTGTGCTTGTGTTCAGGTGTCAGGGGTTTCATTTCAGGTGTAATGCACCAGCAAATTTGTGACAACTTATTCTGCAAATGTTACACTAATTCCACTCTTGCTGGAGAGTGTCTTTATTTTTGTCTTACCTTTTGAAGTCCTTTCTTCGGGGCATTCCCCCAGGAATTACAGGAGGAGCTGCTCTCTTGTGAAGCAGTATTATTCCACATATCTCCTTCTTCATCTTCCCACTGACTAGTACTGAGATTCACTTCATCCCCACCACTGCCCCAGCCTTCTTGCATAGATTTTGAAGCTGGAGGGAAAGTGGGAGAAGAAAAATCTTTCTCAGTTTCCTGCAAATTTTACAGAAGTAGCCTTTTGTGCCATACATAATGTGCTAACATAAGTATTTTTAAGAGATAGAGGTTCATCAAATAGCTTAATTGGCATTAAAATAATAAGAATGTCTTCTTTGAAGCTAGCAAGAAAAAGGGATGTTCTCCAAGTACTTAGAGAAGAAAACATTTAACAACTCCAAGTCCTGCATTTTACCAGAACTAAGATCTGTGGTCATGGCCACTCCATTCTCCTAGGAACAAGGAATCAAAGGATGAGCACACATTTGTTAAATGCTATTTTGCTTTCAGTGAATCTCACCATTTTACCTACCACATTCTTCCATGAACAAACCAATATCAGTCATTAATGCTCAGAAACTCATTCCCATCTCGAAGAATGGAATCTGAAAGGAGCTTGTGGGCTGCAGGAAATGCTTCATATTCAGTGATGAGGTTCTGTCACCTCAGTCCATTTTATTCTGTTTACTCTGTTTAAAGCTGGGATTACTCATCTTAAGAGCTCTCGCTCCTGCTTTTATGTTTTCTGGGACTTCTAACTATGTCTCACTATAGTATTTTGCAGGAGTGAAACTCCAGGCAACCTCAACAGCCAAAAGAAGAGCCTAAAGCAATCACTGGGGCCCTCAGGACATTCAGAGATGGAGGGTATTTATTAAATACTGTGAGTGAGGAATCACGAAGCAGGAAATAATTCAGGATGTTCCTGAACCTAGCAATAGTTTTAATGGCTGCAGAAAACACCCACTCACTCAGTTTCACCCCACATGAGGTTGGTATGATCAGTGGTTCTCAGGTGTTGCTTTTCCTACCAGAATCAATCCTATCTTAGCTGTTTCTCCACTGCTTCTCATCCCAATAAAGGTTTCTTTTAGACACCAAGGGTTTAAGTCCCAGTTACGTTCTTCTGCAGTTCCACAGCTTCCTGCACCTCTGCTATGCTGCTTTCCAAAGACACAAAACCACTCTCCTTTAAACTTACAGATGGATGCACTATATTCACATTTTTGAATTAACTGGGTATTTGGATTAACAGCTAACTCACTTCTGAGAATGAAATCACGAAGGCAGTGACTGAAACGCACAGAAAAGCAGAAGTGGCAGGGTGCCAGTGCACCCTGTGTGTACCTGGTTTGCACAGTGCTGGGGCAGCAGCTGGAGCGTTTGTTCTTCCATAGGTCCCTGCAGGCTCGGCAGGATTCTCTCCCCACCCGGTGCCGCTGCTGGGGGGCTTCCCCCACGCCGAAGTGCCATTGTCAACTGCAGCAGAGGGGGAGGAGGGCTCTCCCCAGGAAGCTTCGCTCTTGGTGTGGACAGCAGGCATCTCTCCCCAGCCTGCTGGAGCAAGGCAAGGACAACAGTGATGAGAGGAAAGGTTTATTCATCAAATAATTCCAAAAAACTTTCAACTCTACTGAAGAGTTTCTCTGGAAAGAGCATGAACCAGGAAGTACATACAGTGATTGGAGTTAAGTGTTTAAAAAAAGCCCTTAAATTAGGTCCCAAGAGTTTTTTCTTAATTCAATACTAATGCCAAGTTGTCAACACAGAAGGAGGGTTTTTCTCCACAGCCAGAAGCAACCAGGCTGCCAAGTGAGCACCACACTGGTCCATGGAGCAGCTGCTCCCACCTGCCCAGGGCCAGCATTCCAGGGACCAGGACCCCAGTCTGAGTTGGGCCCTGCCTCATTGAATTTTTCACCTATTTTAGTACCTTTTCACTGTTTACAAACTATAAAATCTCTTTTCTCATGCCCAGGCAGTAAGGTGCTGTTTGATTGTTACCATTTTGAGTGAAGATTATCTGTGTGTGCTGAATGTATCCCTTAAAGCTTTTATTACAGCTCATGGCTACCTACCTATCCCTCACCACTGACCCTCTACATTATAATAAATATTCTTTTAAGGGCAACTAATCAAGACTGCAATTAGGATTCATGGATCAAACCATGGGGAATGGCAGGTAGAAGCCATTGTTTTTCTGCAGAGTATTACATTAACTCACTGGAAGACGTAAGCTACTCCAAAGAAACAGCCTTAGTCTGGCTTGGCTTGGGTGTAATGAGCTTAAATCCATCTGACACGATTTCAGCCCTGCAGCTGAACGTGGCAGGAACAGCCATAGGGCTCCTGAGCAAAAGGAAACTGAATTTACAACCATTGTTACCAGAGATTTTCCAGAGAGAGGACTTAGATCACAGGTGGAGTTCAAGGTACTTTGCAAACATGCACAATAAGAAAACAAAATTCTTACAGACCCCTGACACTAATCTATTTTTCTACAATTGTAAAAAAAATTACATCCCATTACATGACAGCTGAGATCTCAACAAATATTGTAGAATTCAGTCTGCTTAAAACTCCCACTGGTAATTAGGCTGCTAAATCAGGAACTTGTTCTTTTTTCATTGGAGATGAATGGTATTAAGATGAATATTCTGTAAGTGAATGACCAGATGCTGCTTTGCCACAGCACTATTTCCTTTTGTTGCTCCACAATGGTATCTGTAAAAGGCTCTGGAAGGGTTTCAAAAAGCAGGAACAACATTTTCTCCAGAAACTGACACCCAGAATAGGTATGCAATGGCAAATACCTTGAAATACATTGGAATAACCAAACAATAGTGCTTCCCTGAGCAACAAGTCCTTGCAGAACTCCCTGAGTTCCACAGAATTCCTGTAACCAGAAACTGCAGCAACATCCACTGCCAGCAAAAACTCAAACATTGCCTGGCAGAGAAAACAATCAAATAGATGGGCCCAGAGCTGTGCACTGCTCCTGTGTTCTGAATTATTTTTTAAAATATTTATTTTAGGCTCTATTCCTTACAGCCACTGCAGCTCTCTCAGACACTCATGCAAGTGCAGATGGCACAACCCAGGGCCAAACTCTCCACTGGCATCTTGCAGCTTCATAAAACTCCTTCTCTACCAGCAAGAGGCATTGAATTGAAAGCAAGCTCCTGAGACAACCCAAAATGTCACTGTTTCATTGGAGTGATTTCCATTTGAAACAAAAATACCGCGGTTCAGGCTCGATCAGCGCACCTCCCATTTCTGGTTATTTTAAGGTGTGTAAAGAAGATAAACTGGCAGATCCACAGCTGTACCTAAATGAACCTGTACTTAACATGACAGCCTCGGTGTTGCACCTGAAATGCTTATTTCAAGGTTCCTGCTTGTATCTTCAAGCCAACTTTATTTAAGGGGGGCTTTATTTGAATTTCTGCCTCACTACTCAGGAGGCAACTGGCAGACAAGTGTGAGTATTTAATCAAACTGGCAGCTGAAAAAGATTAACTCAGGCAAATGAAACAGAAAACAAAACATCTCTCCAGCACCAAGCAGACTGCAAACAGGCACAGTGCAGAGTAATAACATCTCCCCCACTTTCTACTGGAAACTACCTAATTCAGTTTATAAAATCATCCTTAAAACACAATTCATACACGAAAAAGCCAAAGTGTGCTATGTTATAGAGTAAAAACCTAAAAAAATCCTGGTTCCTCTGCTGGTCTTATAAATTCAACAACTTCCACTAAAGGCCACAGATGTGTAATGTCCAAATTATTTAAAATGCTTTTAAATGCACAGAGGAGGAAATAATATGGGATTACAAATAATGGGGGAATCAGCCTTTACTAACAGAAAATAATACTAGGACATAAAAGCAAACAAAATGAATCAACTAAAAAGTTTTCCAACTATCTTAACAGATGAAATTAAGTGCAGGAAATAAAAAAATAAAAGCTGAAGGCTGCTGAAAAAATAACCTGTGCACTGGAAGAACTACCCTGTCTGTAAATTCTGGAGCACTTCTCAATTGCAAAGCTGTTTTCCCTCTGTGTAAATACTTCTGTCCCAATACTGTCTCTGTGCTATCTTTCTGTGACTCTACATGACTCTGTTTTAGGAAGCTTAAAGGTGAATAAAGTTACATTTTTAAATGAATGATACAAAACTCTCCACAGCTCTTGGGAAGGCAAACCAAGACCTTTGAGTGGTCTCAAACCTGAACCTGCCAAACGTTTTCAAAAGTTCTGCTTAGAGAAAACTTCCTATTTTCTGATGAAAATAATACAGATTTATGCTCTTCTGGTAAAAAGCTCCTTAAAACCCACCCAGATTTGCATGAATGTTGTTTCACAAGAGAATGTGCTCCATTTAAAGGCTTCTTTGGCAAGAAAGTGAGGTTTTAGTACTGAAGTTTTCAAGCACTGTTAACATTGCAAGAAATTAAAAGATCACAGTGAGTAATAAACATGGACACATTGGCAGAGCTTTGTTTTATAGAAATAAAAACATAATTAACACTGGGCCACAGCCAACAGGAAATCCTCAAGGGAAAGTGAAATGTTAACTAAGCTGTGGCAGGATGCAGTTGTTTTTCCTCAAAATAACCCTATAGCTATTTGGCTGGCAGAAATTGTTTTCCTTTGAGTTGTTGGTCTATGATAAATACCTGAGTACATGAGCACAATAAAGGCAAACCAAAATATTAGAACCCTTTATAGATAAAAAAGAAGATATTAGGCAGAAAAGAGGTTGTTTACTAATTACACACTAGTTATTCTGGAGTTTATATATACATTTAAGAGCCACCTACACCCTTAATCTTTCAAATCCTCATTTTCTGCAAGGGATTCCAGTTCATCACTGAGCATTCAGAAAGCTCTGATTTGGGTTTCAGCAGTGACATCACCCTTGTGTGAAAATCGAGGGCAGCTCTCTCAGCATCACTTGGCTGCCCCCAAAACCCGGCTGCTCATGGGCTCAGCACCCACCAGAGGGGTTTGGGTTTTCACAGGAGCACCCTAAAGGAGCCCAAAGCTCAGCTGCTTTCAAATCCATTCAGATGGAAGCTCAAAGTAAGAAAAACACTGTCATGTGAGCTGCCATGTAGTGGCACAGGATTAGAAAAGGAACAGAGATGTTTGGAGCTTTCAGAACTCAGACCCAGTTCAGGTTGTTAAAACTTAAGCTCCTCACTCTCTAGTAACCACAAAGACCTTAATTTGTGCCCTACAATCCCCAGTGGGAAGCTGGTGTTATCTTCTGTTGTTTCTTTGCTCAGCTGGAGGATGCTGGAACCCTGCCAGGCTCTCCTGATGTATTGAGAACAGGAAAGCATCAAGCCCACCCCTCAGCACTTGGAGGGAGGATCTGATGCTGTTTGGGATCCAGAAATCTCTTTTAATCATTTCTGTTTGCAAAACCTTTTCTCACTTCTTATTCCCCTCATATCAAAGCTGCATGAGTTAGAAGTGTTAGGAAGAATTATGCACAAGTAATTTAGATTAAACCCCAATCTAACTCAAACCCACCAGCTTTCTGCTCATCTTTTTAAGTAATTCACACTGCCTTGAGCACAAGCTCCTATAACCAGAAAGGACTGTATCTATCACATTCTCTATCCTTTTCCCCCCTCTTTTTTTCCCAATGGAAAATGAAACTCCTTAG
Organism: Cisticola juncidis; assembly: GCA_013400215.1. Classification (NCBI taxonomy): domain Eukaryota; kingdom Metazoa; phylum Chordata; class Aves; order Passeriformes; family Cisticolidae; genus Cisticola; species Cisticola juncidis. Next base: position 260,974 of record VXBR01010774.1, read on the forward strand.
AGCATTCTTCATTTTCAGCAAGTGTTTACCAACATCTGCTTCCCATCAATGGCTTTTAAGTTCTGCCTTCAAAGGATCTGGAGAACTTCTGGGGAAGGGTGACAACTCGAATAACAAGACTGTAACTTGGCCTCTATTTCTGAACTAATAAAGCACAAACTTCAATCCCAACAGGGACTGTTAATCCTTTGTAAACCCCTAACTAGTGCTGTGCAGCAAAATTAAAATCCACTTCTTTGCTTGCAGGATGTGTGACGGTGACAGCTTCCACTTGCACCACTCCTCCCTCCTTGTACAGGAATGGAATCCATGAATCCTTATTCATTATATCCCCTGAATGTGACTGGCAGAGCACGTCATGCAGGTGACAAAATGAAAATGCCCATGGTAACTATGGAGTTCAGGAGTTGTAGGATTTTAGATGAGCACTTAGCTGTGCCCTACAGCACAGGCTCTAACAACACAATCATGCTTTGCCTGGAAAAGAGCTGCTGCTGGATGAGCTTAGGTTGTGGACTGCAGAAATCTCCTGGTTACAGGGTTCTTGTCTCCCTCACTGGAAATGCACAGCCAAGCAGAGAGGGAATTGGAGCAGGAGAAAGAGTTAAACAGCCCAGCTCCTGTCTGTGTGGGAGGGAGGACACTCACTCCTGCTCCCCCTGTCTGGCTGTCCCAGCTGGGGATGATTTGTAGATTTTTCAGCTCTGTGCACTTTTCTCCCCAGACCTGAGGATGTTGCTGTGCAGCTGCCACTGCTGCCTGAGAGGGAAACAGGGCCCCTGCACTGGGGAAGGCACTGGGGAGACTGGGAGCTGCTGCTCTGCTGTGAGATAAGCACAGCCATGGTCCCTCTCTGGCACAGCCACGAGTAAACACGGGCAGAGCCCAACACACCAGGGACTGACTGCTCCTCACTTCCATTGGGACAAAAACCCTTCCAAATATTTCCATCTTTGGCCTTAATACTTGTGCTGTTTTAAGTGTATGGAGCAAAAGTACATAAGGCTTAATTTATGCCTGCTAAAACTTGATCTAAATTTTAGTATCAGAATCACATTTTAAATTGTCTTCACTTTACTGATTTTATACTTTCTTGCATGCTGACTTAAGTATATTCTGAGAGCTGGCTTTGCTTATCTTAGAAAATTAAAAAAAAAAAGAGAAGATAAAAGATTTGCTTATCTTAAAAGATCTTAGAATCTTTCTAGCTCACATTTTTCACTGACTTTAACTGGTCAGGGGACAGCTTGAGCAGGTTGGTCAGGTGTTCTAGGCAGCTTTCTGAATATGTAAACACACTGCTTCAAAGGAACCCTTCCTTTGCTACTGTTCATTCTCCAAAGGAATCACTGCAGATTAACACCAGCTTTTAAATTCCATTTTCAAAACCCGAAGGGCTCAGGACTGTTAAGTTTTCCTCCATAAGGTGTTAATTATTTGAATAATATTAACAATGCATTGCTGTGTATGCATGAAGTACAAGCACCAATGTAATCCTCCAAAAATCACCTTAATGAAAACAAAACCTCACCCAAACCCAACCAAAAATCCACTTTCATACTTTCATTACAATTCAGGAATCTGAATTCTTGTTTCATGGGTGAAGGTTCAAATATGGATTAAATAAGCTAGTCACATATGTTGGGCTGACCAAGTACAAAGCCATTTGTACTTGCTTTGTACAAATGCAACTACAAATGCATTTCTCCTTCTGGAGCACGTTATTTTATTAAAATAGGTACCCTCTGCTTTAAAATATTTGACCAGAGTGGGGAACATTAGACTATTTTTACACAGACATTAAAGTAAATTTGAATCATTCCAAAACATCAAAGAGAAAAAAGGATGGGAATGAGAGAACAAATCCCACTTGGAGAAAAACGTGGGTAGGAAGTCAGTACTTAGCCATGACCATGATGAAACAGAAACTTGGAAACAAAACACAGATGGAGAATTTGCAAGAGTACTGCATGATTAGATTTATTTTGGAGAGGTCTGTGGTCATGATATAGATATGGGCTGCTAATGTAACTTTTATTTAAATACCTCTCTTTTAAGCATTTTCCCCATTTTTATTCCTTGCTGCTTGCCTACAACAGCACCTTGCCTTTGATTAGAAAAAATAAGAAATGCCTAAAACCTTGTCTTTGAAACAAGGATAACCTAATTTCAGCCACCTTGAATATTAACATCTTGAACCACTCCTGCTTTTTGAGAACACACAAAATCCAGGGTGCTGCCTGTGCCCGACCACTGAGAACCATTTCTTCATAAAAAACAACAAACTGGATCGAGAAACAGCAGCAGCCTAAATTAATGCAATTGTTAACAAACATCTGTTGCCAAGAGATGTTTTGGAGAAAAGAAACAGATGCAGACTGTCTAAACACACTGAGCCTGTGCAGTCAGGGACAGCAGACAAAAAATAGAAGAAAGGTTTGCCAAACCCCCCCAAACTCTCAAAGGCTGAATTAAAAGGTGTTAAGTAACTGTGGAAGAGATGTTACAATAACTATAGATCCACAATCTAAGAACCTACCATGCTATTGACCAAATACTGTTTCAAGCTTCTCTTACATTCATTTGGAATATGGAAATTTGTGTCAGGTTCCATGGATTCTGTCTTGAAGACAGGACTGCTTCAGAGTAAAAGAATAAACCTGTCCTGGACATAAATACAGGATGTTCTACCCAACACACCGACAGGACAGACAGCATTCAGCAACAGTTACTGGTGTAAAGTATCTCATGAACCTTTTTTATGAAGTATTTCACAAAACTGTTGCCATACCTGGGCCAAGCAGCGGGGACCGGTTCGGCTGGGCACTTGACTGGTGCGATGGCTGAGGTTCAACCATGTTGGTGTTGATAATGGTGCTAGTGGTGGTGGTGTTGGTTGTGGTACTGCTCTGAATTATAGGATTATTTCTATCCCACATGTTTACAGTCTTGTTGTTGTTGTAATTTGGGTCGCCCCAAGCTGAGGTACCATCATCGATTTCCATCTTGCGGCGAATGGACGGTGGAGATGGCTCTTCCCAGCCAGTTGCCTCACAGTTCTCTTTTTGTTTGGCTGGCACTGGCCCACCAACCCACCCTGACCCCGTCTGTTTTACAGAAGCAGCTCCTCCCCAGTTACTCACATTGTTGTCCTGGGGTTTGTTAGCCCAATTTTGTTGGGGGCCTGGCTTCAGAGAATCCCCCCAACTTGTACCTGTATTAGCCTTGCTGTTTGTGCCATTCCCCCACCCACTGGTCCCAGACTTTGTGGAATCATTCCAGCCAGACCCCGACCTACTATCAGAATCCCATCCAGATCCATTCTTCTTCCCATCACCCAAGTGTCCAGGAACAGATGATGAATCTGTCCAGTCTCCACCTCCCGAAGTCCAGCTCGGATTTGATTTCTGTCCATCTCCCCAGTTTTGAGATTTGGGTTTCTGAGGTTCACCCCAGGTAGGTGATTTGTCCTCCTGATTCGCGGTCCCACTCCACGCGTGGCCGCTTTTGGCAGCAGCAGCATTATTAACAGTAGTAGAGCTTGCTGACTCTCCCCACCCCCCTGGGCCATTTGGTGCTTTGTTGTTATTGTCTCCCCAACCTGTATTTGTTGGAACAGCTGCCGGTGGAGAGTTGACCCACCCAGATACTGAAGAGGTATTTGTACTGTTCATGATGGACCCATCGTTCTTCCCCCCTGAGTTTGAAGATTGAGTAGCTGCACAACCCCAGGCCTCAGTTCCATTGTCATTCTTCCGTTCGGACCTTGGGGACTCTTCAAATTCCCAGGCAGTGTTTTGCTTCACAGGGGTCTGTCCCCACCCCGTATTGGACAGGACCCTGGGGTCAAGGTCATTTCTTGGCAACTGAACTTGCCCTTGGTCTATCATCCCTTTGTCTCTCCTCCTGCCCTCTCCAGCCCCCTCCCTCCCAGTACTGCCTTCATTTTGACTCCCACCGCTGTCATTGCTTCCTTCACTAGCCGTGGTGCCAGACGCCGCAGCTTTGGCCCAAGAGTTCATTTGTTCATTGCCCTGCTGCATGGCAGGATTGGGACTGGAAACGCTCGAGCTCTCCCACCCTGTTGATCCTTTCCCATTGATGTCGCTATTGGAATGCTGGTTCGGGGGCTTGCCCCACTCGCCGTTGACCCCGTTGCTGGCGCCGCGGTTGGGGTGGCCCCAGGCTCCGGAGTGCACAGTGCCAACCCCGCCACCGCCCCTGCCCCACGCCAGCACCCCGGGGCCGGAGGGCGGCCCCGAGTCCCACGCGTTCGCTCCGTTTCCTTCCTTCTGCACAGCGCCGCTGGATCCGTTTTGTTTAGCACTTAATGCTGAGTTCACAGTGTCTCCATTCCCCTGACTGAACCCAGAATTGCTGTTTCCTGTGGCAGGATTACCTGGGGACATCCCCCATACTGAACTGCCCATTCCTTCACCACTGCCCCCGCTGACTTGAGAAACCGCTGTTCCGTTAGCACCAGGAAGGCCTTGCAGGTGGGGCGGGATGATGGCCCCCATGCCCACGGCCATCCCCCAGTTCGGCAGTCCGTTCGTCTGCATTGCATTGATAGGGTTTGGTGAAGAGTTCATGGGGTTAGTGTTATTTGGTCCATCAGTGTTAAGGTTCTGAGGTTGTACGCTGAAAGACACATTCTGAGAAGTGGACGTTTGTGGTTCTGTGCTCTCTTGCGGCAGCAAGTTTCCCCAAGCACCTAAGGTGCCTGTTGGGTTCCCATTCTGGTTGCCCATGTTCTGACCTATGGCACTGACTGGACTGCAAATACTGGAAGGGTTGCCTGCTCCCACAGTTCCTTCATGTCCAAGTACAGGCCAGGCAGCTGGATTGGCATTAGGGTTAAGGTTAAGATTCATGCCAGCATTCGAGTTGGAAGCACCCCAGCAGTTCTGACTTCTACCATCTCCCATCATGTTGTCCATCTTTCCATCCCCACCACTGGCAGAGCAGTGAGCTAGGCCAGAGCTGGAGCCCGCAGCCACCCCCCACACCCTGGCCGAGCCGCCGTTGCCGTTTGCCCCGCCAGCTCCAAGGGCACTCTGGTTAGAAGTGCTTTGGACGAGTGCTCCGTTGGCGCCATTATTGCCATTAGTTTTCTTTGTATGTCCAGTGAAGTTGCCTTGGGCACTCCCTGTAGCCATGCTACTGTTCTCTGAGCCACAGTTGGAGGCAGAGTCAGTGTCTGTAGTACATTCTGAGGCAGACTCAGTCTCAGCTCCGGTAATGGAAGGCCACGCTTCCTTGTCAGTCCTGTCTATTATCACTTTATCCCAGCTGCAGTTGCCTTCACTCCTGAAAGCGGGCTGCTGTCCCCAGTGGGAATTCTCATAATGGTCTCCCAATCCACTGTGGCTGAGATCTGAAAGGATCCAAGGTTAAAAGTGAGTCCACTGTTCAAGCACTGCAGAAGCCCTCTATTAAACACTGTTTTACATCAATAGTTACAATGCTACATTCTGCTAACATTTAGAGTACATTCTGTAACATAATACAGCAATTTTCCTCACTACAATGGAGCATGATGCTCATATTAATTTGTTTGAGGTTTTTTTTTTTAATGTGGCAAGACTCAACTAAAATAACTAAACAATTTCGTTTTAAAACAGAGCAAGTGTTTTGTAGCCTCCAGTGTACCAGTAAAAATAATAAGCAGGCAATAAATAAGAAGAGTAAATATATTAATCTACATGAAAAGTCAAAAAGCAAATTTGGAAAAAGAACAGAAGAGTATCTAGCAAACTCTTACCATTTATTTTGACTCAATTCTCATTCTTCAGAGAAACACAAAGAAAGAGCATCCAAAAAAAATGTAAAATGTCTGCCTGCCCTGAGATACTACATACACACCCACGTCACAACACACTGAATTCTTACTGCATTTAGGTTTGCAACCCTTCATGGAAATAAAAAACCAAATATAAACAGCAACCTTTATTGTAAGGTGCCAATTATAAACACCACTAATGTATATTTTAGCAGAGAACTTCAGCATCTCTAACAGACAGTTTTGTCAGGAAACTTACCTCTCACAGGCTTTACTTTGCTTTAAACATCATTTTGCATTTGTACACACAATCCCTTGTGTCTCCAAGCCAATGAAAAGTGATGCTGTGCCTTTCCAGCACTGTCACATCCTCAAACACAGACACTAACCCAAAAAATTAACCAAAAGCTCTTGAGCACCTGCTTGCTCACCACAGCATGACAATAAATGGGAAGGCACAACATGCCTTTTTTCCCTTTGTTAAGAATTCCAGCTTTGGTCAAGGTGTTGCATTTACTTTCCATCCCAATTGCTCTGTAGAAGATTATTTCTCTTACTTTCTTTTGACAGGAATTTAGTAAGAATTATTTCAGTCTGATCCAACAGATCTGTATGGGAAACAATCTGCAGAAGAGCTCCTCTTAACTGCTTGCAGGTATCAAAGTAAAAAATTTTGGATGTCAATTATTTTTACTTGCTTTAAATCTGCTGAAACGTGGCTTCTATTCTTTGTGATTTGTGAATAGAATGAGAATTTTTGTGGGGAAGATGGATGCAACAAATCTCCCAAACAAGTAGTTAACAACGAATGCCTAATATGAATTAATTTAAATCACAAATATGTTGGTGTGATCAGCTCCTCTAATTAGAGGTGTTCTGATATTGCAGAAATTACTCCCACAATTAGAAAAGCTCTCTCCCTGACAAAGACAAGCTCTCACATTCACACATTTCACCTGTAGCTTTTTAAGGTGATTATTTGGTTGCCTTATGAAGATATTGCAAGATGAAGAAGTATACGCTAAACCAACCCAGATTGCTTTTTTTCTTTTTTTAATTTGAATTAATTGAAGCAGAAAAAAGAATTTTAGAGAAAGGAAGGGAAAACTTTCTTAGTTTATCACCTGTCTTCTCATGATATCAGGGAAAGACCTAAATAATCAGAGAAAATAGAATTGCTTGGGTTTGAAAGGACCTTAAAATCATCTCATTCCATCCCCTACCACGGGCGGGGACATCTTCCACTGTCCCAGGTTGCTCCAAGCCCTGTCCAACCTGGCCTTGGACACTTCCAGGGATGGGGCAGCCACAGCTTCTCTGGGCACCCTGTGCCTCATCACCCTCCCAGGGAAGAATTTCTCCCATAATAACTGACAAGTGCATGACAAATCTGAAAGAATGAGCAGAACCACTTGGATTTACCTGGATTCCTTCCTCTACATGCAATGGGGGAAAGGAAGAAAGCAGCCTGTTATTCCTGGATACAGCACTGCTGCAGCAGGGAGCTGAGGAAGCACATGGAACATTTACCTGATCCTCCAGATTTGCTACACAGGTGTTGAACAGAGCCCAGAATCCCAGATAAGACATGGAAGGGGAAGGCAGGCTGTGAAAAGACTTAAAAAAGGGTCAGCAGGGTCAGAGAAATGAGCTGAGGAACATTCTTAGCAGAGTAGGAATGAACAAAGGGAAAAAAGCAGCAGCAGGCCAGGCCAGAAGATAAGAAGTTGAGGCAACCAAGAAATCAGATAAGAGGAGTTATCCGAGATTTTTTTCAACCCTGTGGGTGGTGCGACTCAGGGCTGTGTTTGAGCCCTGACAGAAGGATTTGAAAGTGGCTGGGAATGCATTGTTCCAGTGAAAGGTCCTGTCAAAGCCAAAGCTCAGCTCTGTGTGCGGTGCTGGGAGAGCGGCAGAGCTGAGCAGGGCAGGCTGGGGAAGGGGGATCAGGAGCACCCAGGGTGTCTCCAAACTCACAGGAACAGCACCACTGATGAAATGAAAAGGAGCTGCTTGTTTAATCACCTCCTTTCTCCTCTCCCCAAAGATGGTGGTTAAAGCTGTGCTCAAATTTTAGAGCACTTAGGAGACAAAATAAAGGGAAGGGGTGGGATTGAAGATGCCAACATAGCTTAGAATGATTGCTGAGAGTAGGGAGCAAAACCATTTGTTAAACAGGAGACCAGATCGTGAGGAGCAGTAAGAGAAACCAAGAAGAAAAAAAAAACTATGATGGAGAAGAACTATAAAACCCAAGAGATGTCCATATTAAGAGCAGAAAATGGCCAGGTGCCTGGGCCTGGCCAAGCACAGCTACTCCAGGGAGGATCCAGCCAGGAACAGGCAGCTCCAGCCCCTGGGCTTCCCAAGGCTTTGCAAATCCAGGAGCTCCCTTTCCTGTCCCATTGGCACAGTCACTCCTCCCAAGGTGCAGATGATTTGCTCACAATAACCACGGGCTAATCTGAAAGCGGTGACTTTGGCAGGCATGACAATAATTCCGCGTAGGGGATGTGAAATCAGTGAGTCCCTGTGCTGCGCCCTCCCTGCCCCGGAGGCAGCAGGATCCACAAGTCACAGATTCAAAAACCAGAGAAAAATCTATGCCATAACCTCAGAGTGTCTAACACCCACTGGGAACAACTGGCTCTAACACCAAAGGCTGCTGCCATAAAGCTCCAAAGAAAAAGGACAAATGAAGAGAATGGAAAAAAAAAATCACAAAATGAAGAGAAACCTGCAAAAACTGGGGCTTTGCTGTCAGACAAATCAAGAGTCTGAATACAGATCTTGATTTATATTTTTGTCTCTAGAAGCAAATAACAAAAAGGATTTTTCTATTTTCCTTTAAGTAGAAGGGCCTTGCTGCTAGGAAATAAATGAGTAGCACAGTCTGAATCTGCAAAGACCTCAAACATTTCTGAAAAATAATGAATGCAAAATATTTTATATAATTAAATCTAGAGAACTTTTCTGTTTGTTTGGAATGGGGTTTTTTTTGAAAATGAAGATTTCCTCCAACTTTCTAGGAAACTAATTCTTCACAGAAGTTCCCAATATTTTCTTTTCTTTTCAAAGTTTTTCAGACTGAAATGGGAAACCCATTTTAAAAATTCTTAAGAATCGGTTCCTCTTTATTTATGCAAAGATGTGAAATAAAAGCACTGAGTCCACCAGAAGCATTTTTATCCCTCTGTGAGCTGAGCAAAGACTGTAAACAAGGCACATGAAACAGGAACCACAGGTATTCTGTGCTGGCAAATCCTAGTGCCGGGACACCACAAAGTGAAAACAATTTTTAAATTAATACTTTGTGTTTTAAAATCTTAATTATGCATCTTCTATAAAATATCATTCCCCTGAACAACAACATTTCTTCAGCCATCAGGAAGGAAACATTAATTTGAGGATAATGGCTCAAATTTTTTTTTAACAAGCACAGAACTCCTGTCTAACAGCAACCATACACATGACCTGAAAAATGCACAGCTCTGATCAGTCTAACCAATAGCATGAGGGGGTTGTTTTGTTTTGGGTTGCTGTTTTTTTAAAATAATATCCTTAATAGGGTGGGAGGAGACTGCTGGTGTTATTATGTACTGTAGCAAACATACTTGACCAGCTTCAATTCAGTGCTTATTAAAAACAGAAAACACTTTTGGCTGTGTTGGGTAATGAATAATTAGTTGCAGAATCACTTTATTGTTTACATAAATAACAAATGCAAAATATGAGTAGAGTCAAATGGGAGAAGCTGTTGCATGCATTTCTTAGAAAAGTAAAATACTTTGCCTGTACAAGCAACTGACCTCAAACTTCCCTCCTCCTCTGAAAATCTCATTTACAATCATACTTATTTTTTTTATTCAGCTGAGTTAAAAACAACTGCATCTTCAGAGCTTCCATTGCAGTAATTAGTTCAAATGCTGTGCAATAAAACCCTTCCTCCCCAACTATAACACAACATTCAGCTGACTTTGGAACCTAAGTACAGACAGGGTATGAAATGGCAAAGCCTGGGATACTTATAATGGAACATTATTAATAAATTGTGCTCAGCCCATTTTAAATCAGATCTAACAGTGACTCCTCTCTTATTACTCGTTTTATTTTTCAGTGCACATTTGTCACGTCTCAAAGCCAGACCCCCTGGCTCGCCCTGTGCTGCCCAAGGACAGGTGACAGACGGGGCTCCTCTCAGGACACAGAAAAATCCCAAGGGCCACTGACAGTCCCACTGGGGATTTTCCTTGGCACAAAAAGGTTAGTGATCCTAAGTCAGAATATGAGAAAAAAAGGGCAAATTACTTTCTCTGCCCCCCCAATAATATAGTTTTCAATTCAACATGTGCAGATCTTTAAAATACTACAAATGAGTTTTTCAAATCTAAATTAAATAGGAATTGCCAGGAACGTTTTAAATGTTAAATAAAATGTAGCCTAATTTCATAAAGAAAACATGACATAAGCATCTATTCTGAAACACAAAATACAATAAAGCAGAGAATATGGGCATTGTAGTGCTAACATTTCAGGTTACCTGCTGCATCCAGCTCTAGGAACAGAGACAGATTTGAAAACTGCTATCTATCTGAAGCCCCTACAAAGCTCACTCACAACAAGTCTCATGGATTGAGGAAGCTGAAATCTTGCACAGCACACAGAACGTGGAAAAGCAGAAAAGAGATGGAAGCATTGAATAAAGCAGCTTTATTTATTTTAAAACTAAACCACAGCTAAGCCCACACGGGGGAAAGCCTGTTATCCCCTTTTCATTTTCTGCACTACGACATTCAAACGTAGTTCCTTCCCTCTGATGCTGAAAGCTTTCAAATGCATTAAGAAAACAAGCAAAAACAAACAAGATTTTCATTATTAGTAGAGCTTCCACTAAATGCTACCTCTCCGACACAAAAGCAGCAGTAGAAAACACCAAATCATTGCATTTTTCTGCTCAGTGCAACATATCTTTACAAGCAGCTTGCTGCGAAGACGCCATTTTATCAAACCTGAAACGCAGCCAAAAGCTCAGGACGCTGTGCTGCTGCTCTCTCGCTGAAATGTTATGTAATAAATTGATTTAACAGAAGCAGATGCTATTTTCTCAGGGTTAGGGTTACTTTCTCTCTTTTTTTGGCTCTAAAAAGGGCTGATGGGTAATAAAATACCTGAAGAAAGGAGCCGCCCAACCATCCTAGGAGACGCTACATTGTGTGCAGAGCTGTTTCTACTCCTGCCTCTACGTTCTCCAGGGCTCCCGGCTTCAATATGTCGGCTGTGTACAGTGTAAGCCTCATCCTGTAGAGCTGCCAAGAAAATCTCTCTGTGCGAGAGCGCGCCCAGACAACCTGCGAGCCCGGCCGGGCCTCGGCTGCACTGGCTATGGAAATGCCCTTTCCACGCACAGCCCTCCTCCCCCTTCCCCGAGCTCCGCTCCCCAGCTCTAGGTGAAGGTATCAACAGAGCAGGATTTTTAAGCTTTGATTATCTAATTGCAGCTGACACTAAACCGATCTTCCTTCCTCTTTAAATTCTTTCAACTGTCACAAAACATTTTCACTTCAGGACCCAGCTACAATTAGCGCCCGTAGCTGCTTTTCTGCCACTTTTGAAAGTCAGCCAAGGGAAGACGCGGGCGCTGCTGAACGCCTGCCCCGGCTCCTGCCTCCTGTCTGGAGTCCTCCTCCTTCCCCCTGCCCCAGCTCCTGCCTGGAGTCCTCCTCCTTCCCCCTGCCCCAGCTCCTGCCTGGAGTCCTCCTCCTT
>VXBR01010774.1:272967-321660 GCA_013400215.1 Cisticola juncidis
TCCCAGCCCCATCTCCTGCCCATTGCCCTCCTCCCTGCTCCAGTGCCAGTTCCTGCCTCATCGCTCTCCCTGCCCCGGCTCCTTCCTGTGCCAAGCGTCCTCTCCTCTCCCCTGCCCCAGCTCCCGCCCGCCACCCTCCTCCCTGCCCCAGCGGCAGCTCCCAAGTCCCAGATGTACCCTGGACTGCTGCCAAGCCCTTAATGACTTCCCTGCCTCTATCTAAACCAGCTCTAAGTGGCAAACGCGAGCGCATTAATCAGCAGCGCAGTTGTTTATGGAGGCAGGGAAGAGCTGCCCGAACAATGCGGCAGGAGCGGGCGCTGGCTGCGCCTGCACAGCGGGACCGACCATCTTGGAACACCCTAGGCTGGGCGCCTCGGCTCCCTCCAAGGCACAGCAGCACTCAGAGCCAGCAGAATGGGGTCAGCTTTACATTTTTTGGGCCTAAAGATCGTCATAATTTCCGAGATTGCACGTAGAGGGCTTTTATCAGTGCCCGCATGCAAATCTCAAAGGCTAATTCGCACGAACTAATGTCTAATACACTCCTTGACAATTGCTTCCCCTCCTACCTGCCCCAAATACATATTAATGACGGTAAATGGGGCACGTTTCAACTCTGCTGTTTCAGTTCCTGCCCCTCTGTGCTGGATCTCACGCCCGTGGCTCTTTAGAGCTCTGGCCACACTCTCAGGGTCGCTGCCTCCACCACCGAGGCACAATCGCTGCTGCTATTCTTGGCCCAAGAACTGCTCCACTGAAGGACTCCTGGAAATAGTTGGGTTCCTCCTGAAGCCATTTATTCTCTGCTTCTCTGCAATAGTCTCTGAATACCGGCTGGGTTCAACCTCATTCCAGAAACAACACATAAATGGACATAAAACCTGCTTGGTTTTGTTTGTGTTCAGAAAATTATTTCAAATGCACCCAGGAACTAGGCTTGAGAGACAATTTTGCAAGAACAGTTTTAAGTGGAACTTTTGTTGTGGTATATTATGTTCCTTTAAAACTAACAATACATGATTGAAATTTCCATTAGTTAAAACCAGGCTCCTTGTATTTTTCCTATAAATAACACAGACTTCCTATAATCAACTTCAAATTTATGAAGACAAGTACTTATATAGAGCACCTATTGAAGGGGACTGTTTATAGCAGTCAGGGTACACAGAAAGCCAAAGAAGAACTCCAAGAATAAGTCAGAGCCCACCAAAAAAGCTTGGGGGCAAAATCAAGTGCAGCTTCCAACAAACTGTGTTGGCAGAACACATCTGTTCCCTTCCTGTCTTGGACCAACTTGGATGGGAATGTGTCTTATAAATTTGAAATTCATCATTATTAATACCTGAAGACTAAAAATGGAGATTTGAGAGGCTATACAGCCCATTATTTAGACCATACCTGGTCTAAAGAACTATTCCTGACACACAGGAGGTGAATCTCACCCAGCTCAGCAAGGACAGCCTCCAGCAATGGAGCCTGCACATTCCCAAGTGCTCCATCTCACTTCCCAAGACAGCTTTCATACCAGCACGATTTCCTTAATGTTCACTCTCAATCTTCCTTGTTGAAATTTAAGCCCATAATTTCTTATCTGATCTATCACAGACACACAGAAGGTATCATTTCCTTCCCTGCAGCAGCCATTTAGGTATCTCAGCATTTATAATTCCAATCTTCCTTTCACTCAGGAGCTCTGATTCCTTCTTGGCAAGGCTCTTCTCTTTCTACCCAAGATCTCTATCCATCCCTGTTGCATTTCTCTGTTTCTTCCAAGTGGTTCCCTCTGAAGCTCAGGACCTCAAGCTGGAATGTTCAGGGGCCTTATTGCACATGTCCCAAGGGAAGCAGTGCTGCCTCTACCCCTCAGTGATTGTTCTTTTTTTAACACATTAGTCAAGTTTACCCTGTGACCAGATCCCTTTTTGCAGTATGAGACTCACACACCTGTATCTGGGCACAGAGCTGCTCTGGCCAAAATAAAGAAAGTTTCCTATTTCTTTATTTCTTATCCAATGACACAGTTGTGTTACCACTATTGCATACTGTAATTTTGCCTTTCTGTTGCCTAGCACTCTTCTCCAGTTGGCCTCAATGAAAACTTTATTGAAGGCTGTTGTTTAACTATCCCCTTTGGCATAACCTGCTCTCCACAAACCTCAGTGACTCTGCATTTCTCTCCTGGAAAGTAAAACATGCACAGAAATGGCTGCTTTGGGTTTTTTTTCCCCCTAGGATCATTATAACAGTTACTCTGACTGATTTACACTTCCTCAGTTCTAACTTTCTCACCTCCTAACATTGGTTAGCTTTTTTCTCTTTTGTAGTTTTCAACTCTTAAAGTGACCACAACACTCCAATCCATCCTCTTCTTAGTCTACTATGAATGTCATCATCTCCAGACAACTGCAAACTCTATTTCCCAAGGGGTTCTAACTCACTGTAGCTTTAGCTCTAAGTTTACAGATGAAGTGGAAAGGTATTTAAAGTGTTCCTGATGCCATCTATCAGTGGTTCCCTCTGTCCCACCGACCTTGCTTTTCATACTGACTCACTTATGAAAGAGTTAGCTTTTTGTTCTTTGGGGCTTTTTTTTCCTCCCAACTGCTAAAAAGGTCTTTATTTCGTTCTAGTAGCATTATATATGATTCTAGAGCTGTACAAACTCAGCTTTCCTGTAATTTTCACATGCCCTTAAGTGTGCATCTGGGACTTTCTCCTCTTCCCAAGGACTAAACTCCCACCTATTCCCTGTTCACTCTGCCCTTAGTCGCTTTCTACCTTTTATTTCTCCACCACCAGGACAGGTCCTGCTATTTGGTCTCTTCACAGACTTTGTCAGAAAACTGCCACTGCACATCTGACCACCTTGCCAGGTTGTTTCCTGACCTTTCTTTCCTCACAGACACCTGGACAGTTCCTGGCTGTCCCTGCAGACATCCACTGTGAAGGTGCAGAGGAGACTCAGCTCTGCAGCCCCTGAAGCAAAAGCAGCCACCTTTGAGCCATCAAGCTTTTGCACAGCCCCACTCTTTGAAAGTGAGGACAGTAAAACTACAAAAGTACCTCAGTTATTTATCCTTCCACAGATTTTTACTTTTCTTTCTCCCTGTGCAAAATTCTGATTGCTGTCAAAGAGATTTGAAGCAGCAGATTTATTTTTCATGCTCTGCTGCCTGATGTCAGATAACGTCCACAACACAGAAAAGTTCATTCCAAAGATTAGTTTACTGATGAGTTTTTAGTATATTTTTTCATTCCTAATGCCTGTATTTGGGCTACACAGATATACTGCCACTGCCTTGTATTCAAAGCATTGTAAGGAGTTTTTGAAAATTTTGATGGGAGACAAAACTCTAAATTAACTCTTTCCTGTCACTGCAGTTCAGAGAATGTTCATCCTCCAGGAGACAGGACCATGGGTTAGATCCCTTCTCTGAGTTATCTGCTACATTTGTGGCCTTGTGTGGTGTTTTAACTTCCTTTTGTCTAAAGCACCTGTGAGCTTTGGTAACACTGCCTGATTTCCAGGGCCACAGCTCACACATCAAGTGCTACCAAATGCTGAACAAAGCCCTGAGAAACAGCAAGACAGAAACGCAGAAACACCTGAACATCCCTTTACAGCACTAACTGAGTGAGACCAGTGGCAAAAAATAGAACCAAGCCAAATTCTGGTAATTTTTGCCATGTTTTAACCCCAGTAGCAGGAAAACCTTTCCACAGCCACGTTACAGAAATGTGTGTACAGTGAGCTGTACAGTGGATTGATCTGGATTGGTCAGCAGAGGTGTGTAAGGATTGGAGCTGTCAGGAGTTTCTTGGCAGGATGGAATTGTGTGTTTGTCACAGTCACCTTCCACTGAAGCAGCATGAAGAGCCCATTCCTGTGTTTCCATGCTGCTTTCTTCATTTGAGAGCAACAGCCATGACACCATAAAGCATGTATTGCTCCATGGTATTATGGAGAACATTTTTTAAAAAGTGTATTTTCCATATAAAATGCAAACTTATATACATAGGAAGTGTGCAAACACAATAAATAAATATTACATAAATTCTACTTTGAAGCTTTTAGTGTTTTAGCTATAACATATTAAAAACTCTGCTCTGGGAGATCCAGAATAAATCCATTTTATAAGTTTCTGGTTTTAATTGTGCAACTTTCCAACTAAAAGCAAAAACACAGTAATGTTTTGCCAGCAAAGATATGCTGCTAATGGAATTGCAGAATATGGCCCCAAAGAGGTGAAGTTCAGCAAATCATTTCCATAAAAGCACTTTTCACATGTGCTTTGTTTGTCAAAGCTCAGCCTGTTTGCAATGCCTCCAGGAGATCAAGCTAAATCTTATTTCAGACTTTTGAAATTAAACTTTATTAATATATTTCAGAACTGCTTTGGCACGTGCATGCCTTACCTACAGCCATCAGAAATCACCATGAGCTGAACTCTTAAAGCAGGACTTTAGCAGAAAGGTCTCTATTACTTTGCTGGATCTGATGAAATGAGTGTGTGTCAAAGCTTATCAATGTTTTCCAACTCTATTGAGTGGCTTTAGAAGGCATAATAATCTCTCCCTAAAACTGTTCTCCAAATTTGACTTTACAACCATATAAATTTGCCCAGTCTGAGGGAATTCTCAAGTAACTGCACTTAAAGGATTGGATGTTTGGAATGAGCATCGTCAGACATGATTTTAACAGTAACCAGCATATTTTAATCTTGCTTCCTAACAAAATTATCAGAACCAAAGCTAATACAGAGAGATTATAAGAAGAGTTACCCTGTGAGAGAAGAGCACTCAGCAACTGCCCACTTCAAGGTGGACACCACACCATGTCATGAGCATGAATCCCTCAACTGCAGCTAAAGAAATCTTCAAATGCAAAATAAACTTTCCAGCTCAAAGAAGAATGGAGTTCAGCACAAAATCTGGCATCAGCCCACACGCGAAAAACAAATCTCTGTTTGTAACTGCTGTCAAATTCTCACTTCACAACAAACAGCAGATAGAACAAATTAGGAGTGCAACTTGAGCTCCCACAATGCTGGGGTGTTTACTCATTCTGATTACTGCAGGAATTACTTGCTCTCATTCCTTTCTGGACTTTGGAAACAGAAAATATGGATCTGTTTTGCAAAATACTTTCCTTGCCAATAAAAAGGTGGGCCCAGGTTCCACCCTGATTCCTGCAGAAGATGGTAGGTTGTTTTTGAGTTGACAGATGGTGGTTTCACATTGCTGAATTTCAGGAAAGTCAAAGGCATCTTGGAGGAGAACTGATTACTTCTTTTGATCTCTGTTCTAATAATCATCAAACACACTGGTTGCCTGGAGACTCCTATATAAAATTCATCATTTGTAAAGAAGCTAAGAAATCTCTATTGCTTGTTGTTTTTAATCTCCCATGGTAGCTTCCAGAAATTATCCTAATTCTTTTAGATCATGTGGCAAAGGATCATTCCAATAATTCAATTAATGGGAAAATTCCTCACATCTTCATGAGGGAAGTTAACTACTCACCTGTTCAGTGGAGTTAAATGACAAAGTGGGGAGGGAAGAGTCCCATCTTGAAGTAAAAATAACCAACTTGACTGGATAACAGAGTACTGCTCATAAATTAGAGATACAGCTTTCCTTCAGTGTAATCCTGGGAAGGATTAGAGGGGGCAGGTCAAGAACAAGCTCTGTAGCTCAAGACAGACATTCCAGACAAATAACTATTCTGCACTAAAGTACTTCAGAAAACAGTTCCATAATAGTTAACAATGAATACAAGACTGTTTTCAAGGGGTAAGATTTCTAAAATGTTTTATGCAATTTGAAATGTTTTAATTTCATAACACTTTGTCTGGTTAATGTTTTAGAGATTACCTTAAGAGAGAAACAAAAAATCCCTGCTCTCATCCACTTCACTGATATTTCTAGGTGATAAACCTGACAAAGAATGTATTAGTGGCCATTAATTCCCACTTGCCTTACATAGGCAGAACATCCTTTTTAATTCATGACATTGCAGTTAAGTTCTGATAAGTGTTTTGGATAGGCCAAGGCAGTAGATAATAGGGGCTGGTGATAAGAGAATAAAGAGATAAAATAGTGTGATTTTTGGAGTGGAGAGACTGGCAATGACTCTCTAACAGTATTCTTTGTACCCAGGTAGTTATAAAAAAGGCCTGAAAGGAGTATGGATGTGTAATTATAAGTTAAATCTGAAGAGATATGACGCTGTAAGAAGAAATGCTACAGACATGAACTCACATCAGGCATCTTCTGGATACAAGATGCTCGTGTAGGGCAATCCTGACTCTTTGCTTACACCAGATCATCCATAAAAAAGGTCTTGCTGTGGTTCATGATGAGCTAAAGAAGCCAATCTTGCTTGGGCAGAAGCCAGCCCAGGTCTGAGGGGCTCTGGAAGGCAGGNCTACATCTAACAGTCACTCAAATCCCAACAGCTGAGAGGAAAAGGCTTTGGCCTTCCCTGGGTACTCTTCCTACTTCTTTGCTTTTTATGCTCGACAAGATGAAAACAAAAGCCTGTATGAGAGACTGAGCAAGACTGTGAATATGTGCAATTCATGCTACAAAGGTCTCTCAGGAGAGAGATACTCCTCCCTTGGCCTCCCAGGGCAGCCAGGCACAGAGCTGCTGTTGTTATAAGCCAAGCTGGACATTTATTTTTTTCCTCCTGTGCCTGCAGTCAGTAAATGAGCTGATGCTCCACCTGCTGGAAAGAACTGCATGAGCTCCAGAATTCAGCAAGTTCTTTCTGTGTGGAAAAGGCAATCTCAGAACACCACGTTGTGCCAGCAGACAAAAGGGCAGCCAAGATTTAGCTTGTTTAATATCCTGTCCAAGGGGTCTGTTCAGTGTGCAGAGCTCGTGGTGCCTTTGAAACCTTTTGTTCTGACTTCACAGAGTGAAGAGCAACAGGACAATTGTGACTCTATGGACAAAGTGCTGCTCAGTAATTAAAACTGCAGGTTTAGATTGAAGTGAGGAAGAAATTATTTAGTCAGAGGTAGTGAGGCCAGAGGAGGCCATGGAAAGGCTCCAAGGGCTGAAGGCCTCTGCTCTGGAGCCAGGCTGGGAGAGGTGGGAATGCCAGGAAAGGATCCAGGGACATCAGAGCCCCCAGAGCCTGAGGGGCTCCACAAGAGCTGGACAGGGACTAGGGACCAGGGATGGAGGGACAGGACACAGGGAATGGCTGTAAGATGAAGAAGGGCAGGTTTAGATGAAATATTATAAAGAAATTCTCCACTTTAAAGGTGGTGAGACACTGGTGCCAAGCTGGACAGGGCTTGGAGCAACCTGGTCTGTGGAAGGTGTCCCAGCCCAAGGCAGGGGGGTGCAATGAGCTGGGTTTAAGGCTACTTCAGCCAAAACTATTCCATGATTATGATGCTGAGTAACACTGCTGCTAAGAGTTTGATCTGGCTTAACTTGTTTGGGGCAATAATGTAAAATGAAGCTGAAAAGCTGCTGCACTGTTTCTTTCCCTCTCGTTTCTACCAGCTTTTACTGTACTCTCAATTTTTCCAAAAGAAGCAAAAAAAACCCCAAACTAATTCAACAGTGTAAAACATCTGCTGAGGGTTGCCAGACTGGCTCATATACTACACATACAGCAAGTTACAATAGGAATTGGGAAAAAAAATAAAGCCTCAAGGTAGAAATGCATCTGGAAAGATCAAAGTCAGACAGCTCGTAGTACACTCTTACAAGCAGAGTTCTTTTATGAGTTCTGTTATGATTTACAGTGGCCTTTGTTTCATTAAACTCAAACACAGATGCTTCAGACACATCCACAACGATGCCTGCGAGAAATCTCCTGTCCCTCAGGCAGCCTGAGCACTTCAGCTCTGCTCTGTGTGTCCCACATAAATAATGATGAGAGCTCCAATCCCTGCTGCCAGGACCCCAGGGACAGCTGGAGCTGTGCCAGGGGAGGTTTGGGTTGGGTATTAGGAAAGGTTCTTCCCCCAGAGGGTGGGCACTGCCCAGGCTCCCCAGGAATGGGCAATGAGAGCTCCAGGAGTGTTTGGACGGGGCCACAGAGATGCCCAGGGTGGGATTGCTGTGTCTGTGCAGGGACAGGAGCTGCACTGGGTGATCCCTGTGGGTCCTTCCAGCTCAGGATATGCTAGGATTTCCATGGTGCCAGAGTTCTGAAAGTAAAATAATAAACCTATCTCTGACACAGAACATTAGTCTGACAGTTAACAAACATTCCCCAATCCCAAGAAGCCAGGAATGTCAGAACCATCCCTGACGAACTGGGATTTGCAAGGAAGATTGCTGTTAGAAAAGTTAGAGAATGGCTGGGAAATGATTACTTTCCACCCCACTAAACCCAAATACTTGAGAATACAGAGGCAGAACCTCTTTCCTCCCTAAAAAAGAACCATTTTAATAAATAATCAATTGTTTCATTTTGTATGTTCAGTTTTGGGTTTCTGGGGAGTAGCAGAGTGATATTTTCAAATGTATTTCAATAACCACAGAAGCTGTAATTTCAGAGGGAGATTATTCTCTTATCTAACTAAAACTTCTACGGACAACACCAAAGAATTTTCTCTGTTGTAGTTCTGCTCAGCAGCAAAAATAGTGAAAGATTTGCTAATGCCCAAAGGGAAAAACTGCAGACAGTTCAGATCCAAATTTTGTGATGTTTGACAGTGCTAATGAGTGATAATGAGCAACACTTGAGATCACACAGAAATGACTAATATTCAAGATATCAAACCCCTCCTTTATGATTTAGTCCAGATCACTTTTTTAAGCCATGGATAACTGTACCAGAGCAGTCTCTGCTTTGCCTGACATCCACACCAAGCAGAGATGGAAAAGGGGATGTGCACCACTGAGCTCATCTCAACTGCAAAGCTCAACCCATCACTAGCACAGAAGGGCAAATAAGGAGAGAGCTGCTTATTTCACATCAGTAGCTTCAGGAAAATGAAGTTAGGTTCTAAGACTCTTATTCCACAGCCAAAGAATGGCCTGTGTGTCTGTCTGAGACCCCATCTCCAGGGCTGTGTCCTGCTCTAGGGCTCCCAACATCAGAAGAATGGAGAGCAGGAGAGAGTCCAGCAGGACAGAAACCAGAGGAGACCATGGAGATGCTCCAAGGGCTGGAGCCCCTCTGGAGCCAGCCTGGGAGAGCTGGGGGTGCTCACCTGGAGAGGAGAAGGCTCCAGGGAGAGCTCAGAGCCCCTGCCAGGGCCTGAAGGGGCTCCAGGAGAGCTGGAGAGGGACTGGGGACAAGGGATGGAGGGACAGGACACAGGGAATGGCTTCTCACTGGCACAGGGCAGCATTAAACGGGCTATCCTGATTAAATTCTTCCCTGTGAGGATGGTGAGGACCTGCACAGGGTGCATGGAGCAGCTGTGGCTGCCCCTGGATCCTTGGAAGTGTCCAAGGCCAGGCTGGATGGGGCTTGGAGCACCCTGGGATAGTGGAAGGTGTCCCTGCCCATGGCAGGGGTATGGAAATAGATGTTCCCTAATGTCCATTCCAACTCAAACTGTTCTGTGAACTGCAAAGGACAGAATGAAGTTTTAGAAAGGCCTAAGACACTCAATTAGTTTTCCCAAAGAATTCTTTTCCTACAGTGAAAATAATAATTGAGAACATAAGCAAGCAAAGGCATAAAAATGTCACAACAGCACATAAGCAAAGTTCCTATTCCTTATTTACAAACATGCAAAACACTGTTCAAGGAGCATTAAAATTATCAGAATGATAGATGTAACTTGTAAATATCCAAATTACCAATGCTTCTGTAAGAATCATCACTAAATATTTACACTTCCTGAAGATCCATTATAGCTACCAAAGAAACAGGAGGGGAAAAAGAAAAAACAAACTGGAGGAAGACCCCACAGTTCCGAGCATGTGAGCAAACAATAAAATCTTCTGGATTTTATGGATGCCAGATGCTGTGGTTGCCAGAAATGGCACATTGTGCCAGAATACAAGTAATACCGGAGGACTGGCATTTTAAAATGGAATTTTGTGGGCCTGATATTTTAGGGATTTTAGCCTGCTGGTATCTGCTAGCTCCTTTCCCAAGGGAAAAGTGTCTTAGGAAAGCTTCTTCCCAAAACAACCTTGGCAAAACAACCATCCTTTCCCAGAACAATCATTCTCCAGGTGGTGATTTGCCTTTCTGGTTCTCAGTGAAAAACATTTTGGCTGTTCCTCTAGTTTAACCAATGGGATTGGGGCGGTGTCATTCCTGTTCACCAATTGTGTTAAGCCTGTTATCAGAACACCTTATAAAATTAGACAATGAAAGCTTTTTCTCTGCCTGTTGCCTTCTGAAATATTTGGGGTATTTTATGTTTTGTTCATGTCCTACAAGGACAGAATTTGAAAGCCCTCTGGGCGGAGGGCGCCGCTCTTACCTGGCTGCGCCTTGCCGGGATGCTGCTGCCCCGCCGCTCCCTGCGCAGGAGGAGGAGGAGGAGGANGGGGAAAAAGAAAAAACAAACTGGAGGAAGACCCCACAGTTCCGAGCATGTGAGCAAACAATAAAATCTTCTGGATTTTATGGATGCCAGATGCTGTGGTTGCCAGAAATGGCACATTGTGCCAGAATACAAGTAATACCGGAGGACTGGCATTTTAAAATGGAATTTTGTGGGCCTGATATTTTAGGGATTTTAGCCTGCTGGTATCTGCTAGCTCCTTTCCCAAGGGAAAAGTGTCTTAGGAAAGCTTCTTCCCAAAACAACCTTGGCAAAACAACCATCCTTTCCCAGAACAATCATTCTCCAGGTGGTGATTTGCCTTTCTGGTTCTCAGTGAAAAACATTTTGGCTGTTCCTCTAGTTTAACCAATGGGATTGGGGCGGTGTCATTCCTGTTCACCAATTGTGTTAAGCCTGTTATCAGAACACCTTATAAAATTAGACAATGAAAGCTTTTTCTCTGCCTGTTGCCTTCTGAAATATTTGGGGTATTTTATGTTTTGTTCATGTCCTACAAGGACAGAATTTGAAAGCCCTCTGGGCGGAGGGCGCCGCTCTTACCTGGCTGCGCCTTGCCGGGATGCTGCTGCCCCGCCGCTCCCTGCGCAGGAGGAGGAGGAGGAGGAGGAGGAGGAGGAGGGGGGCTGGCTCCCGCTGCTGCCGGCGCCGGGCCGGGGGCGCTGAGAGCCCCGGCGGGCAGGGGCTGCCCCCGCTTTAGGAGCTGCTTCTGTTCCTGCTGGCGGAAGCGGGGGGGCACCTCTCGGGGCAGGTATCGGGACGCCGCCGGCTGCTGCCCGTTGGCAGGCGCGCGCTTGCCATTGCTGCTGTTGGTGAGAGTGCTGGTGGAAGTACTGGTACCGGGACCGGCAGGTTGGGGCTGGCTTAAACTGGTCTTAATAGGTTCTGGCACTAGGGGGAAAGAAAATAATAGTCATTGGGTTAGGATCTGAGAAGCTTTCTGTTTGGTTTTTACTGTAACTGGTTTTGCTGCCACCAAAAAGTTAGCAGAGTGTGTTACTTTTTGTGTTGGTTTACCTTCTGTGATGGTACTGGAAGCTTTTATGCCCTACTGAAACAAAATCTGTATGGTTTACAACAGGAAGGACAAAAGAAAGCTTTCACAATTTCAGTACTGAACAGAATGCTCATTTGTGTGCCACCCTGCTGCACCCACCTTGCCTTTTTAGTTCAGCAGGTTTGGAGGCAACCTTGCCAATATTAACATCAAATCCCAGGGTCTACAGCCATGAAAACAAACATTTTCAGGCTTCTAATAAGCTCCCAAGAAAACAAGCTAAAAGACCTGATCCACCAGCTTATTCAGCACTCACACAAATTTTGGGTTTCTTGTGGTTTTTATCCAAACCTTTTTATCAAACTCTTGGGACATCCCAGTCACCACCATCCACACTCCAGGCATAGATCTGATACCCCCACTAATCCAGCCTGTACTGAGCCAGCCAGGCCACCCTGGAATGTGCCTGCACACCCAGCACAAGTGAGCAGCAGTGCCAGGTCCCCTGGGACAGGCAGGAGGGAGCAGGGACAGTGCTGGGGGATGGCAGCCCTGGCTCAGCTCACCTGGCAGCAGAGCTCACCCAGAGAAACCTTTTGAGCTTCTGGGATGGACAGAACCAAGCCCTGCCCCAGCTCATCACGAGCCATGTCCAATAAGTGAAAATCCAGCTGATTCACAGTCACAGATAGTGCTGAGTGGCAAGGGACACACAAGGATCCTCACCCTGCGCTGGCCCCGCACAGGACCCTCCCCAGGAGTCCCCTTGTGCCCAAGAATGCTGCTCAAACACTGCTTGTCACAGACACTATGAACCCACACTCAGCCTCTCTCCAGGCTCTGGCACTCCTAGAAAACCCAACACCTTCTACAGCTGCAGCAGTGAACAGCACCAAGGGAATGCCAAGGGTGGGTTCAAAGCAAGCAGGGACTTGACCAAGAAAAAAAATGCCAAAAAGTCTGACAGAACCATCAGCTGCTTCTCCAAGATGTTTGTTTTGGAAACCTAAATAAATTCACTGTGATTCCATCTGAACAAAAAAAGGAACTCTAAGTATATTAATAATTTTGAACTACCACTAACACCTGAAGAGCAGAGAATAAACCTTCTTTAGCTTTTCAAAATACACAATCACCTTTGGAAACAAACAGTTTATCCTTACTTTGAAATTTAAAAGTAGATAAAAGTGTCATGGAATGCAAAATAATTGTTTGCAAATACCAAATCTGCATATTCAACACGTATGTGAAAACTATTCTGTTTCCACGATACAAATAGATCTGACATTCACATGATAGAAAGTGAGTCTGACTTCACTGTAATGGGTTTATTTTAGCTCCTATTGCTTCTGCTACTACAGTTACAGCAATGTAAGCATTTACCTCTAGTACCACTGCCACACAGAGATGCAAACATTTACAAACAGCGAGATCTGAAGGACTCAGGATTTCTGCAAAGTCATTTAGCACAAGGTTCACCCCAAGCACTGCAGACACAGGCTGATCAACCAAAAATAACCCACCCTGGCAGCCAGGGAGGTTCTCCAGCACACACCCCCTGGCGCCAGCAGAGCAGAGGGAATGCCAGGGGAGAGGAGGGAAAGGACAAGAGAATGGAAGCCACTCACTGGCACAATGCCAGCAGAGCCGGGATTTGTCTGGCCCCAAGATTTTCATGAGGAATATTAATTAATTGGAAACAAATTTTAGAGAGCAAGACAGGCAAGCTTTTTAAAAAGCATTATATTCTCAATATTGTGTATATCTAAATCACATCTGATACTTCCGAAGGTGCGCATATAGATCTATGTATTTTCAAAAAATCACTAAGGCAAGTCATAGAATAGGCAACACTTTTCACTTTAATGCAAACTAACAAAGGTGCTTCATCACAAAGGTGAGGCCAGAGAAACCCATTTTTCCAGTGTTAGAGACAATGTTCCCTCTACATATCTGAATCACAGATCAAAGAACAAAGAAAATCAAAATACCACTGTACTTTAGAACTAAAATATTTCTGCATATTCATGCTACTGTTTTTTCTCTAATCAACAGAGCTAAGTAATTTTTATTTTGCACATCAAAATCTCATTAAAGAGTGCTTAAATGGAAGCTCTTGTAAGAATACTATGTCTACAAATCATGGTAGCTGGAAAAGAACTGTTTAATTACACCAATGACAGGGAATAAAGCAAGAAGAGTGACCAACATAACACAGATGGGCTTGAGCCCTAAATTCCAGCTTCATACCAGGCTGGAATTTACACTTCAAACACAGCAACAATACTTAGAGCATATATACTACAAAGACAATAGGACTGTGTTCCAAAGGCATCCTCAGCAATGTTTAACTGGTAATTTTCACTGTGAGAAATACCAAATGTTCTGAGTATCTGCCCCGGATGTCCTAATTAAGAATTGCCACGTGATATTTGCAATAACAGCATCTTCACAACCCCCTGAGCATCCCCTCAGTGATGGGTGCCCCTTGCAGGAGGCACAAAGGGCTCTCCCCACTGCGGGCACAAAGGCAGAGCAGCAGGAGCTCTGCCTTGGATCAGCCCCAAGGGCCGAGCTGCCAACCCACACAGGTCCTGGCAGCTCCCTGGAGCAGCCTGTCCACCCCTTCACCTGCCAGGACTCCACTGCCACGGTAATGCCATGGGGGCAGCTGCTGCAGAGGCAGGAATTAAAACACAGCTTTTCTGGCTGAATTTGCCTGAATGCCATCAATATTGTTCAAATTGTGTGGGGGAAAGGATTTAACACCCAGTGATTTTCATAACCAGCACGTGATTAAAGAGCTAAAGCAAAAACATTTAAGTGGAAAGCCTCTTGCAAAAATACAATTAAAGGCGTAAAATGAAAGCCTTGCTATTTCTTGCTCTTAAGATGTTTGTGATGGGTATCTGCTTACTCTCCATTCCGAGCTGTACATACACTAAACAATGAGCTTGCTTGTAATAATTATCAGTACTTAATGGTATCTAAACTTCTTAATCCAATTTTACCCAAACAAATCCAATAATTACTCCATATGCTTTTTGATGATTACAATCTCGGGAATCCCAACTGCATAAAAAAGTGTTACGAGCAATTGTAGGTGGATTTTATTAATATAATGAATAGGATCAGTCTAACAGATTTCAATTACAACAATAGCTTTTAAGTACATTTCTATGACATAAGGAAAGAACATGCATAAATGAAAGAAACTGGTTAAGCCACATAATACAGATTTATGGCAGCTTTTTCCTTTCATTCACCTCATTAACATTTCTCTGTATTTCAGAATCCCCCACTCCAGCTCTATAAAACTTTGCATTTCTAAAGCCTTCAAGGACCAGACATTCCAGAAGAGAAACAGTTAAACCCAGAAATGCATTCTTGGCTGCTACTGTGACAGGATTTATTTACAGCTTCTATTAAACACAGCAGCTCCATTACAAAGTGCTGGATGTGAGGAGAATTTTTGATTATACAATGCCAATGCCTCACTGCGTTAAACATATCATGCCAGTGTATTATTTTTTTCCTTCAGCAATTCGTTCAGGTCATTGTTTGATGGGTTTATGAATTCATTACAGGAAACAGATGGATCCCATAATTCAGAGCTATTCTCCCAGCCAATCATACGGGCAATTTTTTTCCTCATCTTGCTCCCCCCTCCAAATCAACCTTAATGAAGCCACTTCCTCCACGGCCACTTCCCTGCACACACACACACACTGCAGCACATCCACTGCTGGTTACAGCTCCCTCTAAACACTAAAAGCTTTCCAAATAAAGCTGAGGAGCACAATCCCACAGACAGCTCCTCCGAGGTCACACAGAGCGCAGGAACTTACCCAAGTCAGGTGAAGGCAGCCACCGAACACAGCACTGGACTGGGCAAAACCACAAGTCCTCATTAGGGAGAAACCCATTTTTATTTGCTCACAGAAGTCTGCTGCAGGAAAAAATTCTTGACACCCCCCCAAATCTACTTTCAAAGGCTGAATTTTCATTTAGCAAATTACCTCCTTTGTCTTCTAAGTGCTGGGATTTGCTATCCACAGTGACATCTGCTGGCAACAGCAAAGGTGCTCAGAACTGCTGCATCAAACCCACTTCTAATGTTTTTACACATAAAATTACTAATTTTCTGCCTGGACCATTCCCTCCTTCAAAATAATCAACAAATAATGAACATCCCTTCCCTCAAAATTATGAACTTCTGGAAAAACCTCACCCTGCAGTCTAATGCCAAGATAATTCCAAACCTATAATGGCTTTAATAATGTAACCAGAAGCTGCTATTTGGCATCAAAGCCCACATTGAGTGATAAAAGTAAAAATACATGTGTTATTGTGGCTTTAGAACTTTGTCACCATTTATTTAAAGAAATGCCTTGACTTTGGGCCAATTCCTGGTGATATCATTTATCTGATACTCAGAACAAATAAAGTCTTCTGGTTTAAATTAATTTCCCCCCCTCACAGCTGACCGTGGTCCAGCACCTTCTGCTTCCTCTTCCAGACATTTCCTCTCCACTTTCTTCTCATCTTTTACATCATTTCCTTCCTTAGTCTTTCACCACCCCAGTTCTAAAATCTCATGTCTTGCCCACTTCTCTTCACAGACTTCTCACTTCTATCTACTTGTACTTTCTACACTTGAGGTTTTGTTTGGTTGGTTTTTTTGGGGGGCAGGGGTGGTTTGGGGTTTTTTTTGTTTGTTTTTTTGCCAGGCAACTCGAAGTCAGAGTAGGAATTAACAGGAAGCTGCAAAGTTCATAGAGAACTCCTAAATCAGTTATGAGGATTTCTCAATAATAGAAGGTCTTCCTAACTGCTGGTTTTATGCAAAGGTGTGAAATAGAGAAGCACTGAGGGTTTCATTCCCCACCTCCACTTTGACTCTACAGCAATGCAGCCACAAATCCAGCTGACCCCTGGCTCCTACCCAGACACTCCTTTGTTCCTCCCTCCCTCAGACCCAGTCATTCACCTCAGTTCAAACAAGTTCTGTCTGTTTGCTCACATTTCCCACCATGTCCCACCAGCCAAAGCTCACTCTATATGTCTTAACTATGTAATGGCTGCTGAAATTACATTCTAACTTGATACTGTCATAAGCAAAGTGGGGAAATGTGAGCAAAATGTAAAATTGGTTGAAATGTTCTCTGGGAGAATCAATGGCTTGCTGTCAAAACAGAATATGTTTCAGAAGAGATTCCATGGGGACTTGATCTGAGCCTACGCTGTTCAATATTTTGTTAACAGCTGGATGATGGACTAGAGAATATCCTTATTAAATCTGCAAATGACACCCAAGATGGGAGAAGAAAGATGGGGGTGGTCAGATCACTGTGTGACAGGATCAGAGCTCGGCAGTGAGGAACTGGAGAAGAGATGTGACAAAATTCACTACTACAATTCAATAAGGAAAGTCACATCATTAGGCAGGAGGAATTAAATACAGAACAGCAAACAACTCGCCTCACACAGCTCTGCAGAAAAAGAAGCAATGTTTTAGCAGAACACAGACCAAAGGGGAAGAAAAGATAATCAAGAAGATTGTAAAAGCCAAGTGATGGGATGGGATAAACACTCAGCACCCCATCTACTCGAGCCTGGCATCACAAAGCCTTCCCTGTCTGTACCCAGAGCTGAGCATCTCTCCCAGATGGAGCTGGACCACCTGAAAAAGGCACAAAGGAAACAGGAATCTGGAAATGGGAACTACCACAGCAGACAGAGATAAGGGAGTAGTCAGTCTACAAGACACTGGGTACACAAATTTTAAAAAATATAAAGAAAATAGAATGAAATAATTTGCTCCACCTCACAGGGAATAAGACTAAATGGCAGTCAGGGAGATTTGGACTTACATTCCAACAATAAGGACGATTAAGGATTATCTGCAGACATGACACAGGTTTGGTGATCTTGTCTCAGGGCAAGAGGATGGAATAAATGACCTCCCCAGAACCTTTAGAGCACATTTTCTACCACTCTACATGTAAAACAGAGCTCCAAATCCATCTTACTCACTTCTCCCACTTCCCTCAGCCATGACAAAGAAATCCTTTTTCTCTCAGGTTGATAGTCACAGCACTCCCCTCAGCTGCTGCTGGTTTTTAAATAAGTTTCAGATGTGGCCTTTCTTCACCAGCCCTACTTGCAGATCCTCTCCGTTTTGTTCTTTATTAGTGTAGGTTTGAAATTGTATCAATCCTGGGTGACATTTCATCCCTTCACCACTGTGGTGAATCCTCTGCCCAGCACAACCCACCCTGAGGGAGAACTTCTGTGCAGCAAAGGGTCAGAGCCCAACTCTATTCACAAACTCAACTTTTTTCTTAAGAGCTGGAGAAGTTCCTAACAAAAACACAGATTCTTGAGTACTTCAGAACTCTGACACAAGATTTTGTTTCCCTTTCTGGAACAGCATCTACATTTTGTTCTTTCAGATCTGTCAGCAGAGAGGGTGACAAATACTTCTTTTGACAGAAAGATACAAAACCTGTTTTGGGTGACTCAACATATATTTTTAAGTTTTTTTCAGTCCTATTCTACATTATTCAGGTGGTTTCACATGCAGCAATCTTGTGAAGAATACTTATACTTTTCACAGTTTTAATATTTCCCTCACTGCTTTCCTCCATGTTAGCGCTGATTATAATTTTAATTTTAAATTCACAATTAATTAGCTGTGCCATTAAAAATGGTACAGCTAATTAGGTTGATAGGTTGTCATCAACAATAGATTGATAATCCAAAGCAAATATGATGCTCTCCCAGTGCAAGCCAAACTCTCTCATGTTTATTGAAAGCTCTGAGTGCACACACATGGGGTTTGCCATCAGCTAATTGATGAGCAGGAATTGGACTGCACACATCAGTAGCCCAAGCTAGGAAGCAGGTCTGTGGGCAATGGAACAGTTAAATTCACAGAGCTGCATTCCTGCAGGACGTGAACTGATAACAGATGGGAACTTTCAAGGCTTGACAATTCATCTGTTTCCTTTCAAGCAGGAGTTCTCCGACGGGCAGGAGCTGGGAATGCCAATACTGGTACTAACCATGCACCTCCCTCTGCACACAGCCCTGCCCAAATGCTACCCCTGTAAAGCAACAGATAAATAAAGAAATGAATTCACTAATTAAAAGTTGTTCTCCATCCTGAAACCTCTGACATCTCAGCACAGGCGTGTTTCCTTTAACACATCATCACACACTTAACTTGGAATTCTCCTGCAAGCCCAATTCCTACTCTGGAGCAATGCACTGGCCTTAGACAGAGATCTTGGCTATTCTAAAGGAAAATAATGAAATCATTGGAGGTTTTTAATCACCCATATTAATAACATTATGAAACAACAGCATTAACAACTGTCTGAAAAGGACAGGAGGGAGACAAGAGTCATTGCTGAGACAAATTAACTGGTGCAGGAAATTACTACTGTAAAATTTAAGTGAGAGGGCAGCTCAGAATTTAGAGAGGGATTCTCAGCAAGTGGTTAGAAATGCTGGCAGAACATTTTCAGGTTTTGTAAGACTTTCCTATAGAAAGGAAAAAACTCTTCTCAGAGAAATCACATCTTGTATTCCTTCCCAGAATATTTAGGAACATCACCAGCTAACTGTAAAAAGACCCACTAGGGAAACATGGTAAATTCTATCCCACCAACAGGACATGAGAGCATCACAAACACAATCCCAACAATTCAGGAACACGGCAAAGGATGCCAGGAGCCAGCCACGGGCATGTGCTCCCCCCTTCACCTCCATCTCACCCTCCAAACCCTCCTCAGTGTTGCTCCAGGCAAGGTACTCCCAGCAGGAACTACACAATGAAAGTCAGAGAAGACAGGAAACAGCTTAAAGTTAAATTACGCAAAACCAACACTATCATCACCACAAGTGCCAGTGGGAAAATGCAAGCATATATTTACTGATTAAATAACTTCATACAGAGCCACAGAAGAAGTCTGGGCAGACCCAGGAAGTGAATCCCTCAATTTTGAGCTGACTGTGTTCATTTAATCTCATTAGAGAATGTTTTACACAGTTCTCATATGCAAAATAATGTTTTAAAAACAAATTTACAAATGGCACAGCCATCACACCAGACATGTTCTTCCTCCTTTCCACAGACCACTTCCAGGCATAGAATGAGGAGTAAATATTCTTTACGGCAGAAACTCAAACCATGCACACAAACAGATAAATATGCAAATTCCCAATAAACAGCACATTCCTAAGAAACTGAAAATGAGGATAGCCTCAGTATCCACTGATTTACTGGATACAAGAGCCTGAAATTTCCTTCACCTTGAACAGTGATGGATCTACAGTGGGGCTTGAAGAGTGAACCCCAGTGTAAATGCTTCCAGTTTCATACAGATGTGGTTGGGTAATGATATCCCACAGTGCACAGATTCCATCACACTTGGTATGTGCTGTACCCACGGTCTGTCCATGCAGGGTGGATGTTCCTGGAGTTTCAGGGTGTCCCAGGGCACAGCCAGTGCTGCCATCCCACCCAGAACAACTGGGAATACTGAGCACTCATGCTGCAGCAGGTACAGCCTCTTTTCCCACTCAGACACTGGGGCTGGATAGAAGGTAAAGACTCCCTGGCTGTTTTCTGGAAATTGCCAGTGTGTATTTATGGATCAGTATCCTAACGTGGATAGAGGGATCAATGTGTGCAGGACACTCTGAGTGCCACGTGTGCAGGCAGCCCTGTGACCCTGTGTGCCCAAAATCAGTGTCCAGGGAGCCCCAGGGCTGCATAGTGAGGACAAACCCTGGGTCCAACAGCCCAGACACATCACATCCCTACACACAGGCACATTTTCCTCCTGGGAAGCAGAAACACAGCTCCTGCAGGGATTTCATTTCTGCTCTGGAGGAGCAGGCTGCAGTGGCATTTACTCCTGTCAGACATGGCCATGGAAGCAGGCTGTGACTGCCTGCACATGACAGGGCTGCTGCTCACACAGGCAGGGTAATGCTGCCTGACACTGCCTGTGCTGCTGGGACCATGGCACTGGGCACACGTGTCACCCTGACTAAAGGCCTGGCAAACACAGAGCCTTGGCCCTCCTGTCGTGGACATTTATGGTACCAAGTGAATATTTTATATGTGACACCAAAATAGCAACAGTTTTGTGAGCAACCAGTAACAGGCCTCTGTAATTTTAGCAGAACACTTCCAATTTACATTCTAGCTCAAGAGAAGGCTTAATATGTTTATACTACAGCTCTAAAATTAGTGTAGTTATCTGAGCTATCATTCTAAAACAGTCAGCAGGAAAAACTGAAGCAGAGCCAGAGTGTCCAGCATGGAGCAGCTTCCCTGCTCCTGGGCAGTGTGGATTTATTCCAAGTTTCAGGCAGCATCACCCTGAGAAATTGTGCATGGAGCCAACTCAATGAAAGGTAAACCTGAACTATTTTGGCCTTAGATGTTAAAATCTTGTGGCCTTATTAGGATAACTGAAGATGTGTTTATTTATAATTCACAGCATTATTTTGAAAATCATTGCTTTGAGCAAGTAGGTCTTTAACATACAGAACCCATAGGGATATCGTTATCACTTTAGGGGACTGTACTAATGAAATTTCACAGATTTTCTATCATAAAAACCTGTTTGGGGTTGTACACGCTTCTTTGGATGCAGTTCCCAGAATTTGAAATACACAAAAATGTCATCCTTGCCTTCAGAAAGGTGCAGCTGAGGAAAAACTTGAAGCCCAAAATGAAGAGTGATCCCTTATTCAGTTAAACCAAATTAAATTAAAGTTATGCTCTAGAGAGAAAACAAACAAAGCAGGGTTTAAGTCTGCATACAGATCTGCATGGAGGACAAGAAGAAAATACACTGAACTTAAAAATTATATTTCAAGGTTTTTTAATACTTCCTTTTAAACCTAAACATGACATTTCATATGCAATAGTGTTTCTCTGAATAAGCTTCTCAATGCTGGCCTCTTTCCTGGAAGGTTTTGGGTTGGAGGTCTGAGTTCATCCACCTGACAGTCAAACCTGGAGAGTCTGAAGCAAACTCTTCATTTTTGATTCAACACCGAATCTGATGCAAACTCTTCATTAATTCAGTTTAAGCTGAGCAGATTTTTTACGTCTCCAGTGCCACCGTGCATTAATGGCACACATGAAAAACAGGGTTTAAATTATTCAGAACCGTGAAGAAAGCAGCTCCAGCAGTTTACAGACCTTCTCCTATTACGGTTCCTCAGGAAAATTCCTAAAGAAAAGCAGCCTAAACCCTGATGGGGATTCAGCAATCCCTCCCCTCAGATAAGGGGGAACCAAAGGACACCCAGAGCGGGTTCATTTGCTGAGCACACTCTGCAGGACCCCCTCAGTGCCCAGGGAGCTCCTCTGAGCTTCCAGCACCCACTGAGCAGGAGGAGCAATCCCAGGGGATCCATCCCGAGTCTCCAGGGTTGTTGTCCCAGTGACAGCCCTGGGTGATCGGGCTGTCACCATAGCAACTTTCACCCAAACGAACTCCCAGCTAAATTAACTTATTGCATGTCACCAGTGAGAAATGACTGTTCAGAGGTAATTTTCTGTACTAATATGTAATAGAGTTAACTCCCTAAATTGAATTAAATTAATTAAATGCCACTCCCAGTAAATCAGATTCTATTACACGAATGTTAAAAGAAATTAAAGATGTTTTAATAAAGATTACTAATAATAACTTAATATTATTACTTCATTTTAATTCAAAAATTCTGCTCAGTTTATTTTAGACACATGTCTTCCCCTCACTAGGAAGGAATACCTAATTACTCCACATGCATTACACACAGTTATTTCACAGAAATGGGCTCAGACTTAGCTAAAAAGAAGCAATACCAGCATTTTAAGAAGAAATACAGCTTAGTTTAATAAGTGATATTCTAAGATTCTTCCTCCCCTCACACTATGGGTCAACTCCACACTTTCAGTGAGTTTGTCCAGTTTCCAGAGAGTTTCCTTTTTGCTTTTTGCAGAAAAAAATGAAAATGTCTTGCAGTAAAGCCAATTGTCAGCAGAAGAAAACACCCTGTCTGCCTAGGCAGGGACAAAAATAACAGCCCTTTAATGGCTTTGCAGATCTGTCTAACGATGCATTATTAAGTTTGTTTTTTAAAGTAGATTCTTGCACTTTGGAGGACAGACAGCTAGGAGGCAAATCTGAGATGTTCCCAGTTGCTGGTGTAAATAAAAATTTAAATTTGCCAGCTGATGGTGTTTGTGCTGTCCCCATGACCCTGACTTTAACTCGTAACACACCAAGACACTTTGGGCAAAAACAGGGACTATTTAACAACAATCACTTCTTCGAATTACAAACCACATTATTCTGGTTTAGCCATTATTTCTTTTTCAGAAGGAAGCTGTGTTTGTGCCGAGAAGGCAGCTGGTGACAGCAGAGGGAGCACACGGAGCTGTCACGTCTGCCACTGGCCACAGGGTGACAATGACGTCAGCCCGAGCACCAGCTCAGCCCAACATCCACAGCAAAGGCAGCACTGCCACTAAAAGAATATAAATAAGGATTAAAACATTCCCTGGATCTCCAGCAAATGTGAGTTAAGGCTGTGACAACCCCGAGGGGTGGAACAAGATGAGCTGCAACATCCCACCTACATTCCAGGTATCACTAGAATGCGATAATGGATTTAAATGTTTCAGTGTTAATACACATCTAAGCTATTAAACACAGATTTTAAGTTAGAATTAGATTTTTTTAAAAGTATTAGTAGCCATAATAAGGCACCAAATCACCAAGTCTTCCACAGATCTTCTCTGGAAAGGAAGAGCTGAACAACTGAGGAGGCTGAAGGTGACCTCTCATTTGATTTCTCACACTGATCACTGGACAAGATTAGAGGTAACTATACAACAAAGAAAAAATTAAATTATTACTTTTGGAAACTGGCAGCAAGATATGGAAGCTGTAGCAAGATATGAATTATGATGGAGCCCAAGTCAGAAAGGGGCACTGAACATATTATTTTCTTCCTGTTTCACTCTGAAGACTTTCTCCTATTGAAAAGGAAATGCTGGGTGCTCACATGTACAGCAGGAAAGAACTGCCAGAGCAGCACAGGACAGCCTGACACCCCCAGCACCTGCACAAAGGCTTCTCATGGTTTGTCAATCAAGCTTCAACAACTGCAGTGGAAACTTTGGGGAAACTGAAGCAAGGAATAGATTTAAATGTATATTTCAAGGGACTACCTGCAGGGGGAAAATGGGTAGTGATTAAACAGGAGAAATGGGGAGTGAAGAAGAAACTGCACATTATCAAACTGAAGTCTTTACAGAATAAAGTATCTGAAACTTTGAAGTTTCTCACAGCAAGATGAGTTTAGGAACAGAAAAGTGAAAGAGAAGAATTAGCACTGCTCTGAACAGCCTGGGTTACAGAGCTATGCAATGGGTGAGCCTGAAAGGCACAGGAAATAAATCAGCCTTAGGTTTTACTTGTAAACAGCAGCAGGTTACTGTCCACAGATTAACCCAAAGGCTACTTAATAATTCTCCAATCACAGCGTGCTGGTTTTGGCTGGGACAG
This sequence comes from Cisticola juncidis, assembly GCA_013400215.1. Lineage (NCBI taxonomy): Eukaryota > Metazoa > Chordata > Aves > Passeriformes > Cisticolidae > Cisticola > Cisticola juncidis. The sequence continues at coordinate 297,057 of VXBR01010774.1, forward strand.
AGTTAATTTTTTTCCAGTAGCTGGTGGAGCTGTGGTTGGGTTTGTGCTGATAGCCCAGGGTGTTTCCATTACTGCTGAGCAGTGCTCAGAGACAGCCAAGCCCTGCTCTGCTCCTCACCCACGCTGCAGCCAGGACACTGAGGGGACACAGGGGCTGGGAGGGGACACAGCCAGGACAGCTGACCCGAGGGAATATCCCACACCAGATGGTGTCATGATCACCATAAAAAGCTGAGAGAGAAGGAGAAAGATGAGGAGTGATGGTGTTTGCCTTCCCTGGGCACTGTTCCCTGTGGTGGAGCCAGGCTGTGAGGGAGGGCTGAACACCTGCCTGCCATGGGAAGTGGAGATTCAACTCCCTCTTTTGCTTGCCTGTGTGTGTGACTTTTGCTTTACTTATTACACTATTTTTATCTCAACCCACGAGTTTTCTCACTTTTACTGCACCAATTGTCTCTGCATCCTGCCAGGGGGGAGTGAGCGAGGGGCTGAGCTCCTGCCTGGGCTTAAACCACAACATACAGATGCTGCATTTAAAAAAGAATTCTGCACTAACTGCAAGGACTCCCAAAGAAGAAAAACATAAATTATTATGGTTTGAAAAACAGCCTGGAAACACTAGCACAAGGAAAAACTGGACAGGCTGACAAATGAAATCCAGGAGACACAAAAAGGCCTCTGCAGTGGGAGGGAAGATCAGCTCTGCTGGGCCAAGCAGCCAACAAAGAGGGGGGTTAAGTTATAGGAACGACTTTTCAGGCTGAACATGAAGATGCCTTTCCAACAATAATCAAAACATCTTTCAAGAACATCTACTGGGCCTGTCTGAGAGAGGGGAGAGGGTTAAGAGCATCCCTTTTTGCTTATCTAAAGGGATATATCTACTCATGTGACAGTAAGACCTCAAGGTGGCATTTGAATTTTTAACAGAGTTGCAGAATCATCAGTTTTCTAGATTAGTAACTTGTGCTTCAAAACAGAAGTTCCTGAGAGCCTGTCTGGCCTCCTAAAGGTGCAAAGTCTGACTGGCTCCATAAAAACTGATTAAAAAAAGCACCAGCAGCCAAATCAGAAATTATGCCTGCAACAAGAGCATCCTGGAAACAGGAGGGCAAGTCATAAAACAGAGACCTTCAGTCAGCAGGGGAAGAGGAGCCTGAGTCACCCCAAGTTCAGGTGTCCCCACTGGCCAAGCAGCAATAACAGTGGGTGCCACACCCCAGGCACTGGGTGCTGCTGCAGGTCCCACAGGAGCTGAGCTGCTGCCACCCCACAGGGCAGGATGCCTGCAGGGAAAATCCCCTCCTCTCTGGATCTGATGCACCCTGCACTGCCTCAGCCAGCTCAGGAAGAACCTGAAGGATCAGGGGCAGGATGCACCCCTGAGCAGGAGCTTCAGAGCACTTACCACAGTGTGAGCTGGTTAAACAGACATTTTAAGTAGTCCTGTAGGATTTGTGAAGTATGAGCTACCACCTTTAACAACTCGGGAAAAACATTAAAATAATCTAGCAGAACACAGGGAATCCAGGGGTGCTCAGAGCAGAGGAATGTCAATAGCAGATCCTCAACAAGAGAACACAAGGTCCCTCAGGCCAAACGCTTCACACACTGTGTAAAAGAATCAAAACCACGTTTTCATTCCCTTCCTTTTCCCAAGATAACCCTCTCCAGCATTTGTACAGTAACTATTCCAGGAGCATGTACTAGTGTTACAGTTCAAAGTGGATTTCATCCTTCCCAAGGAAGGGATCAGGTAACCTTAGAAACCCGGCATGTATCTCAAAACAATCATTACCAAAGTGAGCTAATACATTTCCTGATGAACCTCTCTTCCAGCTCAGTTTGCAGATCTTATCAACATTTTATTTATATGCCTTACAAGCCTCCTCCAGGTAGCAAGATGATAATCTAATAATGGAAAGTGGTCAGCACACTGCAGATAAATCAAAGCTGATAGGTCATTTTTTCATGGGAAGCTGTTAGCTGCCTTCTCCATGAAAATCTGTGTGAGCCAGGCCTCAGGACAGAGAAGAAACTGCCTTTGTGGGCATGTTTCTTTAAAGGAAGAATAAAAGTGAAGAACAGAGTTTAGTTCAGAAAGTAAAGGGACAAAGAAGCCCACTGATGGACAGGTGAGCTGTGCTATAAAGTCACTTCCAAGGAAACAAATCTCAGACTCTGCTGGGTGGGGAGGAGATGTGGGATGAGTGTTTATTGCTATCAGCAGATACAAAAGTGGCATCTTAAAAGGAAACACTGAGGCATATATGCTCTGATGGAGGGCAAATATCAGACAATACTCTATTTATAATTGGGAAACAGTTACTTTACAAGCAGACTGGCAGGAGAACACAGCATTTGCCAATGCCTGAGCTGCTGCAATGCCAAAAGAGCAGCATTTGACCATTTCACAGCCCACATGCTCCACACACTGCACTGGGAACAGCAGCAGAGAGGAAAGCACCCACTGTGGGCAGATAAATACCCATAACCCAGCATGCAGTTTGAGCATAACCAACACCATTATCATTGTGCAGCTGGGTTAAAATTTATCTTCTAAAATATCCGGTTGTCAACAACTGTATTGGAAGTTTTATTGCTGAGAAAGCAAACTGGGATTTACCTGAGAGCACTTCCCACCAAGGGGCATCCTAAATCTAGAGTAGAAAAGCCTTGCTGGTGTTACCCAGTCTGTGCTTACTCTCTCTTCAAAGGGTACTCTTGGTCCTAGGCTAGGAATGCATTTGACAATGGCCAATATAAAGAGAAATCTGATGATGCACATCTTGTCCTGCTGCCTTCAAGCATAAACCCTTACAACCTAGAGCATTTGAAAAGTGCTTTTAGCCAACTGTGTCTTGTGTTAGAAAGCTCCTATTTTTATCTAATTCTAGAACTAAATATTTACAGGTCATGCTCTTGCCATCCTCAGCCTAATAAACCCATATCATTCCTAACTGAGGACAGAAAAAGCAATATTCTGCCTGTATTACAAGCACATCCCTAAATCCACATAACAGCAAACCACAACAGGCTTTCTCTAAGGAGAATAAAAACCACCTGGGGAGCACTAGGAGTATCTACTTGAGCCCTTACCTGCTTTTCCATTCATTCCCAGGTGAGGAATCTGCAAAGCTGACAAGGGAAGCACTGACCAGGACTGGAGATGCTTTACTGGAGCAAAGCAGCAGCTCCAGGCAAGGACATTGAAGCACCTCAGAGGGGGCAGCTGTCCTGGAAACCCAGCTCAGGCTTGGAGCACATTAGGAAGAATATATCTCATGGTTACTTCTTACATTTCCAAATAACCCCGGAGTTATATGTTTGTTTGTTTTTCTTTAAGAGATAAATATTTTTCCCAAAAAACCCATACTGATAGCTTTGGTGTGTTGTCTGAAAAGAGCATTTCTTTCAAAGCTGGGGAACCTACAGCTTCCCAGGAGCTACAGAAGATTTAAACCTTCAGAGCTGGCAGTGCTTGTTTGAAAGGGCTCAGGGTGTCCAGCCCTGACAAACCCTCTCTCCTGCAAAAAGACACCAATTCTCAATGCAGATCTCTCCCTGAGCACCTTTTACTTGTAAACCAGCAAGACACACACAGAAAGAGCTACAAACCCAAATGAAGTTTACCCAAGATTATTCATACATTTACTGTTTACCTTTCCTCCTTCACTTCACAATGGTAATGTTGAAAATACTCATAATATTTCTTGCACTTGTGAGAGCAAAAAGCCTATTAAATACCACTGAACTCCTGCCTGTCACAGTCACTCTACTTGAAAGAAAAGCAGGTAGGAAACCAAAGTTTTTCTCTAGTATTTAACTCCAGCTCTCCCAGCTCATCCCTCTTGCTTTGTCTTCTTGACTATGCAAATTGCTCCTCCCGTCTGCTCTAATTTTTTTGCATTTTCTACTCCTCTTCACCCAGTACTGGACTCACAAATTACCTCCACCCTCTGTTCTGTGCAGGCTGTAAAACGGTAATTACTCCTCTATCAGAGAAGTGATATCTCAGTGGGTTTTATGAACAAATTCATGTTTGTTTAAAGATACTTATAATAGCAAAACACCCCCATGATAACGTTTATCAAAAAGAAAACATTTTTGTGTTACAAAGCCTCAATGTATGGCCACAGGTTATCATTAAGTTATCAAGTGACTGCATATTAAGATCTAATTGAAGAACTTATTGCAGTGCTCCCCCTCCTTCTGCAATGATGATTTATGGCACATTTTGTCACTACAATGTGCAGCAGTTCAGTACAAACACAGCACTTAACTAACAAGATGACAGAGGCAGATATTCAAGCATGAGCTATAAATACTCAAATGAGTCAGAGGCTGTAAATCTGTTGTAAATCATACCTGATTTGTAGGCTGGAACACATTTTCTAATCTTATGGAAAAAGCCTCTGCTGGTTCCTACAATAATATGACACCAGAAAAACTCAAGACTTTTCTTTTTAAAAAAGACTGATTGTGTAACACACTGTCATGATTTTACTTAAAATCCTGATGAGATTTTCTAAAAAGTTTCATTTTCCTTTCTTTTCAGTGGAGCTACCACTAAACATCAGTAACATCTAGCACAGCCAGAATGAGCAAATAACCAATATACACAAACTTCATTTCTGTGTGAGCAGAATGGAGGTTACAGGAAGTTGATCCACACACACACAGGCACAGGCAAAGAACATTCTAACAACCTATTTGGGCAGGGTAAGTAAAGAATCAATTTAAAAATATGCAGTAATCTTCCTGACTGATTTGAAAATGAAAATAACCCAGCTTTGGAAACAGGTATGCTGCTACTCCTGTCATCCCAACAGAAATGCCAGAGCAGGGGATGGATCTCAGATATTTTCATCCATTCTTTTTTTCCTTTTAACTCCCCTTTCCAATAGAGTGTTCCTCCAGGTAAAATCCACAGCACTGCTTGTGGGATAACAGATAACCTGAAGGAAGCACACCAGCATTTGTGACACCACAGTGGTTTACCCAGCAACCACACACTGTTAAGTGTTTTCTGTTCAGTCCCCAAAATAAAACGTCTGAAAGTGTGAACCCTGGCAGAATAATCTCCAGTCTGCAGACAAGCTCCCTGCCTCTGCAGGCTGCATATTAAAATCATCACTCTGAGGAGTCCCAAGGCACAGCCCAGCAGCCTGGGGAGGGGACAGCTCCTCAGCAGACACAGATGGGAGGGGAGGATGCTCAGCTCAGGAGCCCCTGCACCACTGGGACAGAGCAGGGGCAGTGCTGGGCAGGCTGCTGCACCCCAGCATCCCTGCAGCCACTGCAGCCACTGCAGCTCTGCAATCCTGCTTCATCCACCCTCAGCAGGGAGCTGAAATTCCCATTTCCCCTTGGAAAGCCCAGCTCTCCCTTCCTGGTCCCAGGCCATGAACTCACCAGACCTACAAGGATCAGGGAGGTCCAACAGGCATGGATCGACCATCTCTGCTTTACAGTAAAGGGATAAAAATATTTTCCAGCTTTGATTTCTAATCAAACTATTTACCAAAATACTTTCTATGTCAGACTAACTGTGGTACACAGACTTAACTATTTTTACTATGTTTGCAGATTTAGCACTTACCTTTAATGCAGATAATGCTGGAGGTTGGATGGATACTTTGCCTTTCAATTACCAGGGTGGATGTTTGAGTAACAAACCACTTAAGCTATTTTATTTCAGCTTTAGTGGGAGTGAAGCAGGCAGGGAACTGATCACCTGTGCTGATCGTAAACCTGCAGGAGGCTGGCTGGAGAGAAGCAGGCAGCAAAACACACCCTGATGGTATTTATGACAAGCACAGCTTCCTTAAAGCCCCTGTAGTTATTAAATAACAGCCATTCCCATACTGGTGACCCTTTACCATACAGAACAGAGCTCACAATTACAGCTGAATGTTTTCATTAGAAAAGCCTTTATACACAAAGTTTCTTGATCAAGTGCACATAAACTGGCAAGAGTTTACACATGTAAAATAAACACTAATAGCCTGTGCTCAATAGTTCTGCTCTCAAAAAAATTACCATAAAAGAACAACAACTTCAATGTGCAATAAAAACCTGCTCATTTCCCACCTCATCTAATTCTGCACTGCTTCTCTCCAGCTGAACAGGAAGACTACTTTCATTTGTTTTCAAGTAATTGAGAAACATTTCAGGTCTTTATCAGCTCTCCAATCTTTTTTCCTTTCACACATTCCCTAGAATTGCTGCCAACAGGGTATTTATAAAAGATCCAGCCTCACAAAAATACTCAGGCAAACAATGCTGTAGGGGAAAAAATTAGAAACTGAAGGGGCTGTTATGTAGAGAAAACTTAAAGGTTGGATCATTCTTTAAACAGAAAAAATCATTTGTTTCAGTGGATGCAGGAGCTGTGTGAGGGAGCCCTGACTCCAGCAGCAGCCACATACCTTTCCCTAAGGGTGGAAATGTGTGTTTATTTTGGAAGGGTTTGTGCTCCACATCACAAATGGAAACATTCAGCTGGGGCTGAGGCCTCAGAGCAAGACTGAACTGCCAGCACACCACAAACACCCCCACAGGAAACCTCCTTCCTCCTGCTGCCTTTCTCTTTCCTGAGGCCTCACCAGCCACTGAACCTGCAGCAGCTCAGATCAACTCAGAGCTGCATGTACAACACAAAACTTCACTGCTGGTCAGGACAGCAACTCCACACTCTGTGACAGACAAATCCATGGAAATCTGTTGGAGTCCAGGACATCCCTCTGGCCACCCTGGAGGGTTTGGAGACCGGACAGGGGGTCTGGGATCTGTCCAGGGGGGTCAGAGCCTCACACAGAGCCCAGGAGGACACTGCCTCTGATCCCTGCCATGGCAGTGAATGCCCACAGTGTATGAAGAATCACAAGCTGAGAGAATTCAAAATAAGTAGTATTTAGTTTATCATAGAATGTAAATGTAGAATCTGGGATTTTTAGTATATGGGGTTGAAGAGACAAGCTGGAGGAATTGGGGAGTGGCCCCTGTGCTCCTTGTTCTTGCTCTCGTTCCCCATCTTTTGCTGAGTTGGATTTTAGAGATTGGTTTAGAGTAGAAATGACATGTTAACATAGGCAGTGTGCATTGGTAAAATTCTGTCAATAAAAAGTGCATTTTGGATGTGGTTGGGTCAGGGGTGCTGTACATGAGGTGTGGGGCTCTCTGAGCCGCCCAGTCCTGCTCTGCTGGGGATGCCCTGCAGAGCTGAGACAGAACTGAGATAATGCCCCTGCCAGGGAGGCCTGGCAGAGCTGAGACAGAACTGAGATAATGAAGAATAAACAACCTTGGAACAGGCACTGGCAGACTCAGCTTTGTTGTCTCTGACTCCGGTGTGAAACACTCAGGGCAAAGAGAAGACGAAAAACCTGATTGCCTCGGGGAACAGCAACCCTGAGGAGAATCTCAGGGAACAGTAACCCTGAGAGAAATCTATTAATTTCTAAGAATCAGACTTTGATCATAGATTTCTATCAGAGAAGCAGCCAACCCAAAGGGCAAACCTCCCTCCCTCCAAGCCCCACCACCTGCCCTTCCTGCCCACTCCAGCAAGAGCCTTCTCCTGCACAAACACTGCTGAGAGCAAACAGGGGCTGTGCAAACACCCTGCCCCAGCCAGTTCAAAAGCAAACTGGGAAATCCTTCCAAATCCCAGCTGCACTTGTGTGATTCCTTTTTCTCCACTAGGACCCAATGGTGCAAGCACCTCTCACTGCCATGGCAACCCAGTTGCAGAACTCAGTGACACACACATAAAATTAAGCAATTTTTTTTTAAGTTACTACAAACAGCTCCGTTAATCAAATTTATTTATGAAGACCTCACCTACCAAAATCTACGTTTTTGCATTCCAGTCCAGCTTTAATCTCTGATTTAATACATCCTGCCACTGACATGCATTACCTGCTGCAGTCCATTCACGTAGTTTTACCATGCCATTCTGTCATCACAACTAATTTAATTGCTGTGTCCCAGATAGGAAATAAATGAACTAAATTCAATGATAATCCCTGTGCTGCCTTTTAGTTNTCTGTAGGACAGGTCCCCCCTTCCAGTGATGCTGAACCACAAAAAGCTGCGTCACTGCTTCTGACAGATGAAACAATAAATGCCAAAGCTGCTTAATTTCTAACATAACTATTCTTATTCACTGCTGTTTTCTTCCTGATTCATATTCTACACCAGTAAGAGATACTTAAATACATGGATAGCAAACCAAAAAAATCCAACAGATGGAGAAGTGCAGTTCCTAAATTTGAAAGAAACAAACTCACAAGCATACCTGAAAAACTGAAGTTGCTAACCAGAAACTTAAACGTGGCAGTTTCAAGCAATTAAAAGCAAAGCTGTCACAACAGAGACAGAAATAGCAACATCCCACAGAGGGAAAGCAGAAGGCTCTGTGTCTCACTAGTAACAGAAATGAAGAGCCACTGCATTAACACGTGAAAATGAATTTAGTTACCCTGACAGCAAAAACATCTGCTGCTGAATTGTGATATTAAAAAGTCATTATAATCCATTATAGAACAGTGAAACCTTTTCACACAGAAACGAGCTGATACAGAGAACAAAACAAGCAATACTGTGGAAACAGAAATATTCCATTTAGATAGAAATTGCTCTCATGTATCTTAATTCTGAAGTCTTTTATGTACCTAAGTTTTGGTGGGACTCACATATCTCTGCTCCCTTCTCCTGTAAGTAAAATCCAGTGCTATAAACTACATGAGATCTCACAGTGCAAATGCTACAGAATTCAAACTAAAACCTTCTGACCTCTCACTTTCTACACAGGAAAAACTCAGAAAGAAAAGGGCAGAGTTTCAATAAATTACTGTTACAGCATCTTCATTATACAGTTATTACTTTCTTTTTCTGAATTACTGAAGTAATATTTAATTTCTGCTGTATAGATCATAAGAAGTGTTTGAACAATAAGTTGTTTGGTCCACCCCTTATGTTAGGCTTGGCTCTTTTTTAATTCTTAATCTGTGGGACTCTGGGGAGCCCCACTTGCCCTGCCTGTCACTGAATTCCCAATTACCAATACAGGACAATGCACTTGAGCTGGTTCAGAACTGTTCATATCAAAGGACAGAGGACACAAAAAGATCTGTAAGCCACCAGCTGCAGCAGAGAGCCATCACCTTGCCTCTCTTCCTCACCTTTCTGAAAGCCACAGCTTCATGAACTTTTCTCCTAGGGCACCTCTCAGCCCTCTGTCCCCAAGGGGAAGGCCCTCCTCACCTCTGCTGCAAACAGCTCCACTCCCTTCCCAGGCAGAAAACCCACACAGAAAAAAAGCAGGCACTGGTGGCAGCGGGGGAAATGGTTTCTCCTAAGCTCCATGAATTGAGTTTACACATTAAATTGAGTTGAATTGTGCAAGGGGAAAGGGGCAATTACTTGTCTTTGAAACAGATAAATAACTACTAACAACTAAATGGAAAACTGCATCTGTCTTGACAAAAGAGATGACACATGCTGTGTTATGGTTCACAGAAAATTAATCCATATATTCTTGTCAAAAGGCTGCTGGAGAATACCCAGCAAGATAAGCCAAAGCTTATGCTGAGAATCCCAACAAAACTTTAGGAACATAACAATTCTAGTAAGATATACTCCCCTCATTAAACAGACACAATGAATAAAACAAGGTACAAGCACATTTTTTTAAACAAGCTTATAAAAATATCAAACATTTCACAAAGAATAAACATGAATTTACCTTTGGTTTTTTGTTCAGCAGCCTGAAAGAAGAGAAGAACAAAACAAATCAATGACTTGTCAATACTGCAAATTATACCTGATAATTATAGGGCTGCAGGCCTAACTTTTTGCAGAAACTGCTTGCATAAATCAGGTATTCATTTCATTGAAGGACTAGAGAATGGTAATTTAGCTGTATATGATAGGAATGTGGGAATGGCAACTTCTGTCTGACTGAAGATGCCAAGGAGGCAACGCAAAGAATGAGAAGAGAGGGCAGCAGCCCCATCCACCCACCCAGCCTTCCCTTTCTGGACCCACACTGTGCAAACCCTTGAGCACCCAGCAGAATTAACTTCTGTGCCTTTGTCCAGCATCCCCTTAAACCCACCCACACCATCAGCTCTCACAGACCTGTCTGTTTTATAATCTGTTGAGAATCTACCCAGTTTTTTAATGATGCCTGATTTTTACACCAGAAAATGAGGGAGGAGAATGCCCAGCAGTGAGAATGAGCTGGGATCCCAGAGTGCTGGGACTGATCTGGGTTCTCCTGGCTGAGCAATGGGCACAGGAGCCAGGGGTGGGAGCAGCCCCTTCCCTGCAGGGCACAGGCAGTGCCAAGGCCCTGGCACAGCTCTTGGGCAGGATTTTGGGACCACAGCCCCTCCCCAGGCAGTGGCAATGGTCACTTGTGCCAGGCTGGCTCCCACAGGTGAACCTGCAGCTTCCACACTCACATTTAAAACTGAAACAGGAACATTACAAACCTTTTTCTGAGCACCTTCCTTCTTTTTCTTTTCTTCCTGCTTTTTCTTTTTCTTTTCTTCCATCAAATGTTCCTCTTCTTGTGTTTCTTGTTCTTTCTCCCTGATAAAAACAAGGGTTAGGAAGAGCTTTTCAATAAGATGAAGTTTCTCTAGGAAGGTGAATAATCCGTATTTGCATTGCTAACTTTCTACATCTCATGTCTAAAAAAGGCTGCTTCTAATGCTGCAAAATAAAAGCACTAAAAAAGAGCTGTTCCAGAACTGAAACTCACAACAAATAAAATAGCAGGCAGTAATAATTCAGAAAGGATAGATTTGATTTGGAACCTCTTTCCACAATCACTCATAAGTACTGCTTAATATTAGCATATTCCAGGGAAAGAAAGTTTGAAACTGGAAAAAAAAAGGAACAAATCCAAGTAATTAATGCAAGTTCTGCTGGCTTTCAGCAGCTGTGATTCACAATACACCTTGAAGATCATGAGCAAGTACATTATTTTGCAACTATTTTTCTCTTTTTGATCAAACACATGCTGCATTAATTTTCCATACTCCTCAATTTTGTTTTCAAGAGTTGTAAACTAAGGCCCAGATGAATTCCAATAATCATATTTTGTGTTCATCCTATAAATTCTAGCTGAAGAATCTGCATTAATGCAAAACAAGATAGTTCCAGTATCATCTTGATTAAAAATTAACCTGAATCATTCCAAACCAAGAAGAAAAGCTATTTGAAACCTTCTTTTCTCTGCTTCCTCTGTCCATCACTGAAATAAATGGTTATAGCAATGACCCTCCCCAACATCCTTTTCAATAAATACCAATGCAAATAATTCATTTACTTTTCTATCTCTACTTTATCTTCCTTGACAGCTCTTCAGGTCCTGATCATTTATCAGCCTTACAGATCTTCTGAGAAGGCTGTTTCTGATGGGCTGAAGCCATTACCATCACTATTATTAGATTCAATGTCTCCCAATTACTCCTCAAGACCACTTTTATCCTAATTTACTATTGCTTTACATTTAACTTGCCAAAGCCTGCAGGCCCCCTCCCTTTTCATTGTTTGTTCTTTGCTGTTGTTAAAAAAAAGAGGGGTTTGGTTACAAAACTCTTTTTTTTTTCTTTTTCTTGGTCACAATGTGTGAGACTGCTCTTGACCTAAAGGAGAAAACAACCACTCTCCAGATTTTGGACATTGTGTCTTCAAATATTCCCTATGAAACATTTTGCCTCTTAACAAATTTGCATTTTCCTACATAGTTTCCCTTTGTTATAAAACAGGAACATTGTAGCCTTTGATATTTTGGTGCTGAAGGGTATTGTGGGATTTGGCTTTTTTAGTTGCCTGAAAATTCTGATCCTGGCCACTGCAGATGCTTTAATGCTTACACAGATCCTGTATGGAGCTCCAGGCTAAATTAAAAGCAGATTCCCTTTCCTTGTGCCACTCCAAACTATAAACACTACAGCAAGCGATTCACAGCTCTAAACTGAGGTGTTAGTGCCTTTTTAAGGCACTTTACAGCACTCAGACTATTTACAGAGGTGAGAGATATGGCAAAACCAGGGTCTGGAACAGCAGCCAGAGGTTGGGCACATCTGGAGCTCTTGGTGCACCACTGGAGGTGCAGACAGCCAAAATGGCATTGGGTATCTGATTTTTAAATACTGATCCACTTTCTATCATGACCAAAAATTCACCACCTGCACGACTGCTCAGCTTAAGCCAGTTCCAAAGGGGCCCTTTTTAAACCCTGTGCTGTAAACTGAGGTTTGGGAAACATCTGCCCTTAGGAACTGCAGCTGGGGATTTGCATTTTGTATTAAATTGCACTTAAGACAAAACTGCTTGAAACTGTACTTTTAAATGGCTTCTTCCAGGACTTTGTGACTTAGGTTGCCAAAAGGAACCGAGTTGAAACTGTAATAGATTTGCCTTTATTCCTGTTAGCTCTGAGGAGAACAGAAGTCCCCAGGATCTCAGTGACTACAAAGAAACAACATCCAGTCCCTTCATTTGCAGTGCTCCCTACCCAAGTCACAGCAGACTCTACAAAGGGCCTGTGCCAGTGAACTCCCTCAAGCTCTCAGACTATTGCCAGAGGAAGTTCAGCCTTTTTTAGTTTCTGAAAGCAGGTGAATGAAACAAGTCCATGTAAAATGAGAAACTTTTTGGTTTCCTCTTGCTGGTACTTAAGAAACCCCACGCCATTACAGCAATTCCACAACACCACAGTTACATTTCAATCCCCTACAATACTCAGGGCAGTAGTTAAAAACAAAAAACCACACACAAAAACAAACCACCACCACCACTTTGCTTAACACACAATGTTTTCCTTCAGCTATAAAAGTATATATTACCCAACTTCCTCGTTAGGCCTCTTTATATTTAAATATCAAGTTCTTTTCCTGAAATACCAGCTTGAAAAGGATTTTAAGGATCATCTGGTCCAGCCTTTCAAGTGCCCAGCCCTGGGGATCAACCTTCACCACTGCTAAAACCATTCCTTACACTGGATTCCACTATCAATTTTTGTTTCCAGGCAATGCATCATGTCAGTGGATTTTCCAAATCCAAGAAGAGCAAACACTAAGAACACCACATATTTTATTACAGTATGAGCACAGCAAATTTCAAAATCAGAGGTAAAAGTGCCACTCCTCACAAAAACCTGAGGTTTGGTTGTGGGGTTATTTTTTTCATTTCTGAGATTAAAATAGCCTCGGATTAGCTCAGAAAATGATACTGTAATTTTTAATGGAGCTCAATTTTCAAAACTGATTTACATAATGACACTTCTGAATACATGTGCTTTAAATATGCTTAAAATAGAAATAAAGCTCCAAGAGGCCTCTCAGATGGTAACTCTTGTTGTCACTTTTAGGCAGAAATTAGTCATCTAAGAGCAAAACAAAAGGAAAACAATAAAAACATGGCTATATAAAGTTTGATTACGTTGTCAAAGGCACATGTTGCAGCTTTACTTCCTGAGCGACAATTTAATCTTTATTGCAGGAAACACGCTCAAACATTTATGAATACAAAGCTCATGTTCTAAAGCAGGAGTGTCTCAGAATATCCCTGTAGGAGTTTGCCTTGTTCTTACATATGGATCTGAGTTGGGAGGGGTTTTATGAGCAAGGAGTTTTACTACAGAATGAAGTGGTGTTTTCACAGATTGCAAATGAAATCCAAGCCTAACCCAAGGTTATCTTTGAAGTGCATGTGCTTGAGAGCTCTCTCTGAACAGGAAAGCAAGAGGAGCTGCAGGTCACAGCCACAACAGCTCCAGCACTGTGGCTCTGGCCTGTCACTGCCTGCTCCTGAAAGGTTTATTAATTCCTTTTAAAAATTAACAAATCGAGGCTGATTTATTTTTTAAGCTAAGAAAGAACTGGAGTTTTCTAGCTGGATTGTTTCCACAGCTTAAGGCACAGCTGGTATTGTGGATCAGCACTGAGGGGACGTTCTGACAGCATTTTGCAATATTCCTTTTGGGAATAGTGTTCCTCATCAACCTTCAGGAAGAGTCCATTTGTATTATTGCCCATAAAGTGTTTTAGAGTACAGAAGTTCCTGCAGTAATTGAGGTCTAAACAGAGACCTGTCTCTCTCATCATTCTGTGTCACACTGGTCCAAACCTCAATAACCTCATTAATTTTGTTGTACATGCAAAATACTGGAGGTTTGTTTAATAACATAGGAAAACTGCCTTTTCAGCACAGCACTCTTAATTAATCTTTGACTACAGATGCCTTTGTCTGGTTTAGCCACCATACCTTAATTCCAAGATACCTCTCCTACCTTAAATCCTACTTTATGCTGGAATAAACTCCCTTGACAGTTGTGGGAGTTGCTCTTACTGACAGGAAATGACAGAAATCCTAAAACTTGCACACAACTGCTCAAGCACTGCCCTGGTTTTGACTTCCCTCACCATACAAGAGGCCATCGTGCATTCCTGCACAGGCATTTTTCCTAACAGTGATGAAGGGAGGGAAAAAAACAGAGAAAACCTTTAAATTAAAATTGGAACTGGCAAATAATCATCCCAATGCAGGCTGTGGAGGCTTTATGGAAGGAATTAATAGATCCATGCATTGTTACAGGTGATAACAGAGAGCCCAGACACCACAGACACGAGCTCTCAAAGACAAGTTCTCAAATCTGGTATCATACAATTTCAAATAGAAAGAAAATTACTACTTAGGACATTCAAGTGTCTGAAATTTCGAAGGCAGGAAACAGTTTGAAGGGTGGTGATGAAACAGGATCGAAAATTAACACCAAGAAAAGAGCAACAGACTCTGGAAAGGCAGGATTTGATTCCTGCAGGACACCTGCAATATCAGCCCATATGAAGAGGCTGTTTCCTGGAAATCAACAGGAATCTCAACAACAATGCAGATACCCCATGCATGGCACAAATCCTACACAAAGCAAGAGGTCAGGAAAGCAGAAGCTATCCTTGTTTTCACAAGTGATGGAACAGATTAACAAAAATTTTGTATTTGCCTATTGCTAATTTTGTTTCCTGCTTCATCTTTACACGGCCCAGCTCTGTGACCTTTGCAGAGTAAATATGGGTGAAGGGAAAGGGCTGGTGTGACTGTTAAAGTGCCAGCTTTGTTCCCTTGATATCCAGGCTCAGTCATTAATCAAGAGGAGTCAAGCTGGTCCCTAATTACAAGCTCTCCAATCACCTCTAAAAAGAAAGCAGTATGCAAAACTAGGTCAAATAAATAAGAAGGAAATATGAAAAAAACCAGCACAAACACGCGGGGACAAACTGAAAAAGGCCAGAAAAATACGAGCACTGTGTGCGTAAAAAGCACCAACAAATCAACCTTTAAGTGCTTCATTAATACACCAGAGGAAATATTAGTTTTGATTGTGGGTGGGAAAGGGGGAGCAGTGACAGATGACCCTGTGAGGGCTGAAGTGACAGGACTTTTCTCCCTGCTTCAGCCTCCCTAAAGAGGTCAGCGGGGAACAGATGGCGAAAACCGCCGGCACTGGTGTGGAGCTGCAGATCACAGCGCTGCTCCCAGGGACTGACCCAGGGACTGACCCAGGGACCAGGGACTGCTCCCAGGGATTGCTCCCAGGGACCTTCCTAGGGACCAGGGACTGCTCCCAGGGATTGCTCCCAGGGACCAGGGACTGCTCCCAGGGATTGCTCCCAGGGACTGCCCTAGGGACCAGGGACTGCTCCCAGGGATTGCTCCCAGGGACTGCTCCTGGGATTGCTCCCGGGATTGCTCCCATGGACTGCCCCAGGGATTGCTCCTGGGTTTGCTCCCAGGGACTGCCAGGGACCAGGGACTGCTCCCAGGGATTGCTCCCAGGGACTGCTCCTGGGATTGCTCCCGGGATTGCTCCCAGGGACTGCTCCCAGGGATTTATTTCATGGGGCTCTGGCCAAGCTGGTGCCAGGGGCAGCAAAGCACCCACAGCCAGGCTGCTCCTGCCCCAGGATCTCCACCTCCACTGCTGCAATGCTCCATTCTGGCTTCCTTCCCAAAGGGCTGCTGAATATAGCTCCAGGCAAGACACTCAAGATGTGGTTAAAAGTCCCTTTTCCCAAAATTTGAGATGATCTGGCTTCCCAGGAAAACTCACACGAAATGGCAGGGAAGAAAACGAGATGGAGCAAACATTTTGCTACCACTCCAAAGAGGAAATCAGGCCAGCAAAGGCAAGAACAGCTTAAAATTCCCGGGAGAAATGGGCTGTTTCCCCACTGGCTGGGCCTGCTGTCATTTACCACAGGAATAAGCACGCTGAAGTCACTGCAGGTTACCTTAAAGCACAAGCAGGTGGATGGATGGCACTCTGGAAGAGCAGCAGATGGCAAAGACTGTGCATAGAACTTAAAAGGGAAAAGAGAAAAACATCAGCAAGAGCTAACAAGGGTTTGTGGAGGAGAAGAAAAAGCCTGGGTTTTTTTTTCTACAGCATAGTCCCAGCTATTTTTGAAAAATATGAAAGAGAAACAACCGAACTACATAACTGACTTCTCAAACCACATGGAGATTTTTGTTAGTGAGAATATGATTGCTTCATTATTTAATAATTTTGAGGTACATAACAAAATTACAATAAAAACCCACAAAACCTCTCCCACAAGGCAGAGACCTGACCAGGAATTTTTGTTGCAGTGTGCCTCATGCTCAGTAGCAAAATTTTTATTAACCACTTTGCTGCTGGAAAAATTGTGTCCATTTACTTAGTATCCAGAATATATCAAGTCATAGGGCTGCAAAACAATTAAGGAGGTACAATATTCAGAACACCCTGATAAACTCAAAATGCAGAAAAAAGGCAGAGAATCAGTGAAGAAAAAGTGCAGGGTACTATGCTGAGTAGGAAAAATCCTATATAAATACAGCATAGGGAACAAGTGGCAGAACACCAGTTTTGGGGAGGAAAAAAAGCAGGTGCTACAGCAGATTTCACTCCAAAGGCAAAGCAACAATGTCACAGATGGCCAGAAATTTATCAGCTGCTGCACTGTGTCCACTTTGGGACTATCTACCCCGAGAGAGACACAGGTTAGCTAGAGAGAGCCCAGAAAACCAAGGAAATAAAAAAATCACAGGCCCTTGGAAAAAACTTTAGACTTGGATTCACTTGATCTAAAGAGATGGCAACCCTGTTATTCAAAAAGGTGTTAAAGGCAGAGGTAGAAAAGCAGGGAGTAAAATCTTTCTCCTTTGGCTGTGGAAAGTAGCACTGAATTTAAATTACAACAAA
The DNA here is from genome assembly GCA_013400215.1 of Cisticola juncidis. Lineage (NCBI taxonomy): Eukaryota > Metazoa > Chordata > Aves > Passeriformes > Cisticolidae > Cisticola > Cisticola juncidis. The sequence goes on from VXBR01010774.1 coordinate 314,323, forward strand.
GAAGATTTGGATTAAGCATAAAGAAAAATCCTCCACACTGAAGCATTTTAAAAACCCCCAACATTAAAATGTGTACCAAGTCTTTATAAATATTCATTTGGAGAAGAGGAAAAACACAAAAAGAAAAGAAGATTTATTTTTTATGAAGCAACACTGATATAAGGCATCATGGACTCCTAGACACAAAAACAATTAGACAGGGAACTGGAGGCCTCAGCAAAGTGAAATCCTACAATCTCCTTTCCAGGGAATTAGTGGGGGAAAAGCCCCCAGTCACACCACTGTGAACAAGATAAATCTGTGGAACTGTTCCATATACAGTTGTGAGCACACAGCTTTAAACTACACCCCGTGATTTGAAAGTCTGGGTGCAAAATTTGTTCCTGTAGGGAGTCATAAATGAAGCTCAAAGAGAGGTTTTTGTTTGACTTCAATTTATGATTTCTTGATTTCATGTTTTGGGGTTTCTCAGTGTCCAATTATGTCCCTGTCCTGCAATTAACCCTCCTTAATAGATTACTTGCCTTGAGGGGGGTGTTCCTTCCTCTGAAACATCAGGGTGTCACTCACTGCTAACAGATGTGGGCTGGACTTTGATACCCCCCGTTTCTGGTGAACTCATCTTGAAATGCAAAACAGAAAACTGATCTGAGCAGGGCCAGCAGCTGGATTCCTGCAGTCACTTAGAAACTCCACTAAATTCGGAATCTCTGCAGGAGCAGAGTGTAACTGCCACTCAAACCCAACCAAGAACATCACAGCATTAGCTGAGAACACGGTGTGAAAAGCAACACATTCAGTTACAACTGGTGAAACCAGAGGCAGATTTTAGGTTGTTTGAGAGATTAAATTAATAATCCTGCTCCTACAACCTGTAAAAAAGAAATTTCAGGATCAGGAAGAGCTTCTGTGTTCCATGCTTTGTCTCAAGGTTGTGTTTCCAGCAATAGCACACGGTGTTTTTAAGATGCCACTTTGGAATATTGGTTGAAGAGCAATAAAATGCTGGCAGGACCCCAAGGAGAGAAAAGGAGAATTCCAGCTGCTGTGTGCTGCAGGACCTGGGCTCCCACTGGAAGTTTCCAGTTCACCCAGTGTTAACTTATTGTGACCCTCCTTTATGCACACGTAAGGTAAATAACCACTCAAGCAGATTAGATTAGAACAAAAATAAAGCAGAACACATAGTTACTATCATTCAATTCAAGATATTCTTCAAAAGCATACCGACTTGGCCTTGTTTTATCTTCCACTGGTTACTACCAATGACTAGAAGAGGGGGGAAATTCCAGAGGAAAAAAAAAAAGTTTTATAAACTAAGGATGCAGATGAATTATAACTGCTAAACCAGAAGTTTGGAGAGCCCGTATTTGAGCACTGCCAAATCCTAGTAAATGTTTGTAGGGTTTAGAGTTTTTGTTTTTCACTTAGAGGCTTCCTTTTGGTTTTGTTTAACACTCCAGTTTCTCCTGGTGTGTCAGATGAGAGGGATGGGTACTGATGAGAGCACTGGAGTACAACTGGGAATGTTTCAGATGTGTTACCCCTTCATTGCTAAGTAGTGCACACCAGAGGGGATCTGCAGAGCAGAGGATTTCCTGTTCACACCATCCCTGTTTCAGGTGCAGCCTGGCTCCATTCTGCTCCCATGCAGCAGGAGAGCATTAACTGCACCCTTGGAACTCATCATCAGCGACATTTTATTTAAAAGGAATCTGATAACTGCACTCTGAGACACATCACGCCAATCCAAGCACAGCAAGAGAGGACAAGCACTTGATCAATCATGGAAATTCCAATCCAAATGAAGAGATTCATGTAGATAATCCCACAGGGATGCCAGCACACAGGTACATCTCTCCTGGGAAGGTGTTGCTCTCCACAGTGCAGGCCTATTAGTGCACATACAAGCTCCAATATAGGGCAGCTTAAGGAGTTAATAGGTAAATCTGGGCATGGGCTAAAACACTGAACACCAAACCTCACTCATTTATGCATTTCAGGCATGACCCATACCAGAATTTGCTCCCTCAATCTGCTGACAACACCCTAGCAGACCTTAGGGATCTCACCATGGGCACCACTCAGGCTATGCAAAGACCAGGACAAAAAAAGGCCCATACTCAAAAAAAAAAAAAGGCTTGCATTAAATTCATCACTCAAAGCAGGCTACAAACAGCAAGAAACGTGCTATGAAAAACAACTCTCCTCCCCCAGCAAACACGGACTGATGGAAAAATTAAGCTGCACACTGTGAAGAGTGCAGATAACCAGATTTACTTTCCCAGCACTGCCTCCCTCCCAGGCCTGATGATAGCTACCAGCAGTTGATCTGGCATCTGCTCCCCAGTCTTCCTGGGACATAATGCACAAAGGAAAACAGCTTTGGAATCCAGCAGCTCAGTGAGAGCACAGCATGTTTGTCTCTCCAGATACTGTTGGCTATTTTGGTTCCTGTAAATACTTCAGAAGATGAGAGCCCTGTGCCAATCCCCCCTTTAGCTGACCCAGGAGCAGAAGCAAACCCAAGCTGCTGGCTCTTCTCAGCTGAACTCCAAGAACACTTCAGAGGAGCATTGCTCCCTGGGGCAGCTGCACAGGGACACTGCAATGCAGGAAGCCAGGAAACTGGAACAGGAACAGCAACTCCACAGGATGTTTTGCCACTCTGCACTCCTAGGGACTGAGGCTGGTGGAGCCAGTCAGTCACCTGTCATCCTGGAGGGACAGTGGGGTCAGGAGGGACAGGCCACAGCTGGGGGCACTGTGCATAAACCTTCAGAGCCCTACAGCAAGCACAGCTAAGCCTTTATGCTCCTCTGCTGAAAAAAAACTGAAAAGCAAGTCTGTGTAGCTACAATAATGCAGCATTTTGCCTGTAGGGTTTTCCAGCACACCTAATCCTCCTTTCTCCCTTCCATTACAGTTAGGTGCCAGTACTCCATTATTTCTGAGCCCAACACTTTGTCAGCAGCAGGTGAAAGCACAGTGAACTTATTTATTGCCAGAGCTGCAGATCAGCTTGGTGCTCTCACACAGGTGAGGCTGGACAGCACAACCTACAAAAGAGAATTTACCCTGAAGACAGGCACGTTCATGGTGCTACTCTTGTGCTGACATCTTCAGGAAAAGACCCCCAGCTACAGCAGCCACAGGTCCATTGGGTGTCCATGTCCATGAGTGGTTCCAGTGTGACTGAGCAGGCACAGGAAGGTGAGCAATGCCTCTCCTGAGGGAGACTTCCTGTAAGGCACCAGGGAAAAATGCACACACACTGCCCTCCTTCCTACCCACAGGCAGGGAAACTGTACCAGGCATCCCCAAAAACAACAGCAGGACAGTGAGGAGCAGCAGTGACCAGACACACACGTGTCACTCCACCTCAACACTCATCTGCCCATCTGAGACCACCTAAGGTCCCCTCCAGCCTGGGCTTTCCTGGGATATTCAAATCATTTCCTAGATGTGTGGCAGAAGCTGTAGGAGCCAATCTCTAGGAAGGCAGAGGGTGAGCCTCTGCTGCCAAAGCACTGAGATCTCCAGGTGTCACCTCAGTGCCACAAGGGGTGGGACCCTGCTGCAGCCCCGACTCCAGCAAGCTCCTGGAGAGCCCTGGATGGGGGAATCAAAGGACAGCAGCCCCACAGGGATGGGCTGTCTCAAGATCTACAATCAGAAATACATAAGGACACTGCTCCTCATGCTGCAGAGCCCAGGGTGGGGAGGATGAGGTGCTCTCTCCACACACAGGGGCTGTGTCACCTCACCATACCTGCTCCCACAGGGACAGGTAAGGGGAATGCACAGCTCCTGACACAAGGCAAAACAAGATGAAAAAGGAAAAACAATGTCAAAAATCTCCTTGTCTTAAAAACCAAAAGGAAATACACTTAAAGCAAGTATGATGATAGAGATCTAAGTTTTTGTGAGATGTTTATTCTTCTACAAGATTGAAGAATACACAAACCCATCATTTCCTTCTTCTGCATTTTTAAATTTGCTGAGTGAGCTCATTGAACATTCAAGCTGTTGTCTTCAAGTTTTCCAAATACCATTCTATTTAAAGGCACTGTGAATAGGGAATTCAATTTATCAAATGAATGAAAGAAGAATTCTTAGCAGGAACCCTGGTGAGCTAATCAAGAGTCACAATAAAATGTCAGGGGTCCTGGAATTCTCGGCAGGAGGTTAACACCAAATTTGATCCCAGTCAAGGAAGACAAAACACACTATAGACTAATAAACTGTACTAAAAGTTGTGCACTGCAAATTCGTGAAGTTTAAACACAAATGAAGAAAATCTACTTGGTTTGTGCATTTTATACACTCTTAGTATTTCACTACAAAAATAAAAACATGCTGTTCACCATAATCATGTCAATTAACTTAAAGAAAATAATCTTTTGAAGCTTTAAACAGATTTTGAAGCTTTTAAGGTTTTGTTCCACTGCATCTTCAGCTGCAAGGCTGTTTTGAAAATTAAGATGGCAACATAATTTGAGTAAGATAAACAATTACTCTGTACCTATCTTTAGGCTGGAAACTGGACTCAGTTAAAGATTTATCCTAGCATCCAAAATTAAGGAAACAGCATAACCCATGCTAGCACCTTTTCTTCCACAAACCTACCAGAGTTTAAAAGATTAACTCTGCAGTGCTGAAAGGGTAATCCTTAAACCCTGATGAACTTAATGGAAATAAACTTCTCTCTCCTCTTATTTTCCATAGTAAAAGCATAAATTAGAATATCAGACCTAGCATCAGAATGGGCCATCATCCATTTTTCAAGTTAGCAAATGAATAGCAGCTCCATGGGGGAGGAGAGCCAGGGTGGGGGAGAGATGGGGAAAGGAAATGGCCATAAATGATCTTCCAGGACAGGAAAACTAGTTGCAGTAAATAACACTTTGGAAATCAATTTATGGTCAATTATGATCTTAGTAATAACTATTTTATGCCTTCATTTAGTGCATGAAATGCCCAGGGGAGCAAATATTCTCAGAAATATATCCAGTATGTCTCCAAGTATGTTATCTGATCAGTAGATGCCGACAGAATTCCAGAAAGAGCAGCTCTTGATTGTCTGGATGCTGACTGAGGGATTGGGGATGGAAGCACAATTTCAGTGCATTTGGACTATCAGTGTTGCAATATCACCCAGATAAAACAGATTATATCTATCAGTCTGGGTTGTTGGCTTCAAAAGCAGTGAGTTTTGTCATCACTGCAGTATTTCACCTAGAAATTTGTGAAGCGCATTTCGTTCTCACAAATGTAAGAAAAAAATAAAGTTGAGTGCCTTTTTTAAAGCAAATCATTATGTAAACATCCCTTCACTGAGCCAACCATTGCTTTATTCAATTATTACATGTAAATGTGGTAGCAGAGTATAGACTGACATCTCTAATGCACTGTTGGTGTAATGAGACTTACTCGGACCATTCTTTTCTGAAGTGAAGGAGCTGAGCTCTATGAGATTGATTAGAAGAATAGAAAAAGTAAAAATTACACATTCACCAAGCTCCACAAATTCCCAGATAATAAATCTTTCACCTGAAACAGTGCTATTTATACAGAGACTCTGCTCCTTAACACCAGCAATTCTATTACTGTGAGAGACCAAATTTAGCTCCACACCTGGATCAGACACATATTTTATTATGATCATACTAGAAAACATTAAATAGCATTTAGTTTGCTACTGTTAGGCTCTCCTCCTTCCTTATCAGAGAATGCTGCATCTTCCATATTAATTTATTTTTGAAAGATTCAGGATAAATTTATACTTTATTACAATTTACATCGGCCAACAGAAACCAAATAATTTCATAGGCAGGAAGATGTGAACAGCACACATATGCCAACAGGTTATTTTTAACCAAGAGCAATTTATTCTGCATCACAAAACAGGAATGAGGTACTGGGCATTTACAGCATTCCAGCCATGACAGCATAAGAAGATAAGGATGATTAGATTTGCAGAGATGGAGCATCTTTTGTAAGTGAAAGAACTTCAAGTGCAGCACCCATTTCAAAGCTGACGAGGTGGTAAAAACTCAGACAAAGCTGACGAGGTGGTAAAAATTCAGACAACACAAACACTGGAAGCAATTCTCTGTTAAGTAAGTTTGTGCATTTGGTAAGTGCAATTGAGACCTGCAGATCGACAGAATGATGCCAGCAGAGGGATAATGGGAATCCTACTCTTGACTTTGGTAATACATTTGTGAAAAGAGACTTACTGGATTTACAAACAGCCCCCATTAGGTTATGCCTGCAGTGCTACTGAAGTTTTCAGCTTCATATTTCATGTGCAGGATCATCCTCAAGGCTGCTGTGAACATACACTGAGCTCAAGCAAAAACACTACAAACACCACCAAGACCACCTCCTATGGTCTATTCATGACCTTGTAGGAACACAGGAAAATGGCAGTCGGCACATTATGCATCTGTAGAGCTGATTTTTTTTTTCCTTGGCATTCTCCCTGAACTGCTCCTTTTTTTCCAGAATGGTTTGTGTTAAAGCATTGGGCTGATGCTCTTTTGTTTACCAGTAACCAGCTACTGTTTAAAAACAAGGATCTCCATTGTCAGCACCAAGGAATGACGTGAGCATCATGAAAACACTTTGGAATTCTGAGGAACTAAAGACCTGAGGGTCGGAGGCTTGAGCAGGACTGAAATCAGACGGACACAACACAGATAGGCTGAGCTTAAAATAGACTCGGCAGAAGTCAGCGTGGACTAACAATCGACCCGTGGACGCACTGACCACCCAGAATGTATCCAAGCCATGACAAGCACTCCCTGTCGCTCCACAAAAACAAAAAACTCTCCCACTTCCCATCAGGAAGCCTTGGAAATGCAGGATGAGAGAGAAAACTGTAAATTTGTGCATACAGAACACAGGAAGGGAAGAAAGAAACAGGAAGGAAAACAGCACATCTAAGAAAAATCAGGTAATGCCATTCTAAGAGACTCCTCTTGGGCAGGACCGTAACAAAGGCAGCATCACCGTCCCTTCAAAAATCACATGGGAAAACACGCACAGACCCCAAGAACAAGAAACTGGGAGGAGAGAAGTGGAGGGAAGAATGGATCTCCCCCAAAAACACCCATGGGCAGCCACTAAACACAGCCCAGGGTGGTTGTTTTCCTTGCACTGGAAGGCGGGTGGGCTGTTATCTTTTCCTAAATGAGCCTAGAGCTGGTAGCTGCACGATAACTATTTTGAGATATATAAACATATTTTTCTCTGGGGCTTAATTACCACAAAGGATGCCAACCGATTTGACAAGTCAAATTTTCTCTCAAATTTAAAAAAAAAAAAAAAAAA
>VXBR01010774.1:337648-353282 GCA_013400215.1 Cisticola juncidis
TGGGGAACAGTCTGGGGACATCCTGGGGACATCCTGGGGTGGGGGCGCATCCTGGGGAACAGTCTGAGGGGTATCCTGGGGGACATCCTAGGGGACAACCTGGGGTACATCCTGGGGGGTAGATCCTAGGGACACATCCTAGGGGACCTCCTGGGGGACATCCTGGGGCACATCCTGGTGGTACATCCTGGGGACACATCCTTGGGGGACATCTCCAGAGAAGCCAGAAAAATGTTCAGATCCTACAAATATGAGGGAGAAGAACTAGGGGAGGGTCTCCACAAAGTGCACAGCAGCTCACTGGCTGTGCTCCTGGTTCAACTGAGAGCCAGCCAGGCTGATCGAGATGCATCTTCTAAATGCTCAAATACCAGCAGGAAGTTGCACAATCTCTGGCTATTTATTTGTTACTTATAAAGAACATAATTTTTAATGCAGTGGCTAAATAAGAATTAATTGTGTTAAAAATTCAGGTTAACAGAGGCTGTAAAGCATTGTCTTAGGGGAAAAAAAGGGGAACAAATAAACAAAAAAAAATCTCGGGCACTAATGATTAGAGCAAAACCCTGATGTTAAGTGGACTTTGTGTCAGTAGAAGTAGGTTACTCATCTTTTCCGGAAGATACATGCATGCATTGCAAAATGTTTATTTTGTACTCTCTGAAGTGGTTAATCTACATGCAAAGCAATGAAAAGGTGCCTTATTAGGCTAATTGCTAATAAAAGGGAAAAAAAAAAAAAAAAGAGAGAAAAAAAGCGCCCAGAACTACTGTGAGCAAATATTTAAAAACAGATGCAGAAGGCTGTGAAAACAAACACAATCTCGTTTTTCCATGAAGTTTTCCCACCAGAAATCAGGCGGTTCAAAGAGACGTCCGGTTAATGCGGTACCTCCAGGCTCCCGGCGCTGGAGCTGTTCATTAGCCGCCGCCTAATTCTGTGATGCAGAACTGGATTAATGGAAAGGTGACTGGGAAGCCACCCAGGGACCTGCTAATGATACTGCCTCGTCCTCAGAGAAGTCCTCTCTAGCCTTGCCCACGTGCAGCAAAACACACACACCATCAGGATACAATGCCACATTATCACAAGAAAACACTTTGGAGAGGGGAGGAAGATGTCATCACCGAGTGGTGCTGGGAACGGGTGAAACCCAAGATGGAAAAATAATTGCATGCATGTTTTTTAATACAACAGGATTCCCCCAAGCTCATTAAAGCAGATGGAAGTTTTAAAACCTGTATTACTTTAAAAATTAATTTACAGCTGTGGGGCTTGGTGGCCCAGAGAACATTAAAATGATAAATCCAGAAAGGTGATTTGAGCAGAAAGGAGGATTGCTTTGGTCACAACATGGCCTTGTACTGCTGGGAAGGCGAGATGGCACCGTTTTGTTGCTGTTTGACATTTACCTCTGCTGTGCCATTTCTGGGCTTAACCCAGATTTTAAAATACTGTGACAAACCATTAAAATTTCCTCCCAAGTGATGTGTCAGCCAGAAAGGATCTTGGTGCCTCTCTGCTTCATTAGATACTGGCTGGCATGGTGAGGGAACTGATATGGATATCTGTGTTTGGACCACAGCAGAGCCCTGTCAGAGCTGGATGTCTACACTGGGTCATGGCACTGGGTCACAGCCTGGGCATTCACACCAGGCCATGGCCCTGCTAACAGCCTGGACATCCACACCAGCCCATGGCAGGGGGTCACAGCATGGGCATCCACACCAGCTAATTTTTCTTTGAGCCCTCACTGCTTTATTTTTATTCTTCCCCAAACACTGTTGGCTCATTTCACTGACAAAATTCATAACTTGGGGTTGGAGAGCTCGCTCCTATTGAGCTATGAGCACTGGGGGGTTTTGTTTTTCTTTTCCGTGCTGCCCCTCTTTCCTCATTCTCTGCATCGTCCTGAAGGCAGTTTCGCACTGATGTGGATATGGACATCCACACCAGTCCCTGGCACTGACTCTTGTCACAGCTCGCCACTCCGAGGGCTGAGCAGTGCCGCTGCCTCTCTCCCCCCGCTGCAGCCCCAGCACTGCCCTAATTCCCCTGCTCAGCAGCCGCCTGCCAAGACAAGCTGTGCCTGTCTGAGAGCAGGGCAGCGTGGCGGCTGCCCAGGGCCAGGCGGGGGGAGGGCAGGTGCTTACAGGGCCAGTGCCAGGAGGGGAATCCTTCACCCTGCACCGCCACCACCCTCAGCTGGGACAGCCCTGCCTCTGGGAAAGGCCACGGGTGAAGTGGTGGGACAAAGCCAGGCAACCCCTCTGAGCCCCGTGGGGGCTGGACCGTCCCTTTCCTGCTCTGTATTTGTCCCATGCCGAGCACCAAGTGCTGGGATGGGCGAGGTAGCACGGAACAAAGGCTGGAGCAGGTTGTATTCAGCTCACACCAGCTACCTCTGCTTGCTGGGAAGAAAGGAGCCCTTTGTTTGGAAACAGCAGCTACTCCCAGCAAACCAGCACAGGGCTCCGTGCTGCAGAGCCCGTGTTATGTACAGGAGCGGTTTGGCACAAAATGGTCCCTGTTCCCCCTCCCCGTGCTATCCTCACCCTCACAGCTCTGTGCAGGCAGCACATCCCGGCTCTCCAAGGGCTGGAGTGTGTGGCCAAGGATGGGAATGAAATCACAGCCTGGGAACGCGTCCCTCTGGCAGCCCCGCAGAGTCCACGCCGTGGGCAAACCGCAGCTGCTGTGGCCGAGGTGCTGCCCGCCCTACCGGCCCCTCAGCCCCCAAAACACCCCCCGGGCTGGCGGCCAGCTGGGGCTGCCACGGGGCTGGGGCTGCCACGGGACTGGGGCTGGCACGGGGCTGGGGCTGCCACGGGTCTGGGGCTGCCACGGGTCTGGGGCTGGCACGGGTCTGGGGCTGCCACGGGACTGGAGCTGCCACGGGTCTGGGGCTGGCACGGGTCTGGGGCTGACATGGATCTGGGGCTGGCACGGGTCTGGGGCTGGCACAGACCTGGGGCTGACACGGGTCTGGGGCTGACACGGGTCTGGGGCTGGCACGGATCTGGTCCCTCGCTGCCAGGCTCGGCGTTGTCCCCGGGAAGCGCAGCCGTGGATGTGGCCGGGCTCACACACATCCCTCCAGCACCGCTGCTGTACCAGGGCGTTCCTGTGTTCCGGGGGTTTCTCCCTGCACAGAGCATTCCTGGGATCCCCGGGCTGTGCCCTGGGACACCGTGAGACCCCAAGACCCCGCTATCCCGAGGGACACCCCTCGCTCAGACACTCATCCCGCAGCATCTCTGCCTGCTGCATTTATTATTACATGCTTGTTTCCCTTCTCTCACCCAACAAATGAACTTTAGCAGTAAATTAACTTTATCCTGTGGCTGGTCAGCCTGTGGGACGGCAGCGGGGCGGATTTTCCCCCCGGCCGTTCCGGGAGGCCCCGCAGCAGCGCCGTGACTCACCGGCTTTCAGGCTGCCTATTGAAGGGACCGGAGCCCGAACAAAGCCCCCATTCACTCCCGGGGCTCGGCTAGTTTTTCTTTGAGCCCTCACTGCTTTATTTTTATTCTTTCCCAAACATTGTTGGCTAATTTCATTGACAAAATTCATTACTTGGGGTTGGAGAGCTCGCTCCTATTCAGCTACGAGCGCTGGGGGTTTTTGTTTTTCTTTTCCGTGCTGCCCCTCTGCCTCATTCTCTGCATGGTCCTGAAGGCATTTCCAGGCTGTGCCATGCCGAGGGATGGAGCTGAGGGACACAGAGGGTTTAGGTGCTCCCCAGTTTTTGGGTGGAGGAGAAAAAGCACCACAGCAAGGTCTGAACCTGAGGCACAAGGGTGACTCTGAGGGCAGCACGGACAGGACTGAAATTGTGCACTGCAGAGCTGAGTGACCCCTGGAAGCACACAGCAAACATTTAAAATCAAAAGCCTGTTAAACTTTTATATTGCAATACGCTGCATCCAGTCCAGTTAATTATAGCCCTTTAAAAACATCTGCATTTCATAAAGGACTAAGTTTCCTTCCCCCCAGGCTGCCCCTCCTGAGACATCCCTCTCCAGGCTGCTGGGTTACACAGTAATTACAATCCACAAGTACCTGACATCACCACCAAGTGCAGTGCATTATGGTTTCGAAAACAAGAGAAACAATATTGCTCAAGATGGGTCTGAGCCAAAACCCCAGCTCCAAACACCATCATTTTTTCTGGCAGAGCTGAGAGCCAGAGCCCTGCGTGGCAGCCAGGCCCCCCCTGGAAATGTCACAGGCAGAGAATGGAGGAGTCACTTGGAGCTTTGGTAAAGGATTTTTCTCCTGCCTGCTGGCTGGAGGGGTTTAAATACATGCAGGGCATCACTGGGAGATCTGCAGCCCCTCTGCCAGCTCTGCCCCCTCGTCCCATCCAGCCCAGTGCAAATGAGGGTGCTGGAATTGCAGGGCCATCATTTTGGGAAGGGGTATGGGCTGGACCCCAAGCAGCTCCGGGGTGGGAGCAGGCAGCCCCCCCTTCCTGAGCTGGCAGCACCAGCCCCACACCAGCACAGGCAGCCCAGGGAGCTGCTCTGGGGAAGGCACCAATGTCAGTGCAAGAGGCTGAGGGTTCCTTCCCTCCCTTCCAGCTGGGAGGAGGCAGAGCCTGCCGTGAGAGAACCTGCAACAAGCTTATCCATGTTCCATACATGCACCCGTAATACACAGACATCATTTGGCTCATGGCCACCAAAGTGCACTCAGCTGATACCTAAAGCAAAGTCCCTAATGCGTTTTATGTGGCAAATCCCTTTTCTCCTCCTCTCCAGAGACAGAGGCTGGTTCTGGGGTGAGAGCAGGGCAGGAGCATCAGCCCCACCAACCTGCAGGAGCAGCCTCCATGACCTGCCACCTTCTCGCTTTGCTAAGCTCTGGAGGCCAGGTCTCTTTCCTTGCTCATTTGTCAGCTTGTTTCCCTGCAGAGAGGAGCTGGTTAGAGGAGAAAGAGTGTGATTTTCAGTCCACAGAGCAAGCAATTTACTTTTTAAGGTTGTTTGCCAAAACCACATTCCTGCTTCAGCTCCCAGTCCAAGCAGAGGGGAGGCTGAGATCAGAAATGAGAGTCAGGGACTGCTTTTGCTCAATCGTTTGTGCTCTCTCTGCCTTGTGTGAGAGCTGAGCTCACTCAAGGGTTGAGGCATCCTCTGTACCTTCACATCTTGAACAACAAGCAGGGAAAGCAAAAACCACAGGATTTCCTCTGCTGTCAGCAATACCCAATAAATTCACAGCAAGAGCAAGGCTTTAAAAGAAAAAATAAAACTGAAAATCCCTCAAACCAAACATTTTATCCTTTCCTGGTCTAATTGGGGAATAAACTTAATATCTAATTTTAAGGGTGAAGTGAAAGGGAAGGGATGAAAGCGAGTGGAGGCAAGCGCTGCTCCCAGCCGTGATCACAGGCAGCAGGCTGGGGCTGCACCTCCAGGGGAGGCAGCAGCTCTGCCTTGATGTGCTCCCAGTCAGTGGGGCTGGGGCAGGAGTCAGGCCCTTCTCTGCCCCACACAGCCCGTGGGAGCCTGTGCCTGCCACCACCAGAACCTGGGAAACCCTGGAGAACATCCCTGAGCTGGGATCTGCTGTGCTGGAGCACTGTGGGTGCTGGGTGTGAGGGACTGAGCTCAGTCTCCCTTATCTTGGGGGCAGCCCCGCTCAGATTAGTGGGGTGGCTCCTGGGTGATTATCCATACGTGGTCTCTTTGTCCCAAAGTAGCCTTAAAAATGCCTTGGATGGGTATGGGATGGTTTTACACCAATTAAAGGATGCTCTGGTGATGCAGGGACATCACAAGTGCTGCTCCCTGCCTAGGGAGCCAGGCTGGGGGTGGGAAGCCAGGCTGTGAGCAGAGGGCCTGACCCCTCTTCCCTCACTCCACACTCTGGCTGCTCACCAGGCTCCCTCTGCTCTCCTGCTGCCTCAGGACCATCTCTGCCCCTGGATGTGCCAAGCTGGTGACACAGGAGTGCCCTCACCATGGCTGTTTAGCCCACCCATAAGGCCTGGAGGCTGTGTTATTGCACACCCAGCTTTCCCTCAGCACCCTCAGCTCTTCCCAAAGCCCCACCAGGTTTCTGAGCATCACAAACCCCCCCAGCCAAAGCAGGCTGGAAATACCTGGTCCCTGTAACAGAGGCAGTGTGGTCAAGGGGGTGCTCCTGGGCAGCCCTGGGCACTCCTGGGGCACTCCTGGGGTACTCCTGGGGCACTCCTGGGGCACTCCTGGGGCACTCCTGGGGCACTCCTGGGGCTGTGCACGTGCCCTGCTGTGTCCCCCAGGTCCTGTGGGTTTGGTGCCACTGAAGCAGTCCCCAGGGAGAAGTGGCAGAGCCCCAGAGTGTGGGGACCTTGCTGACAGCCCCCTGCCCCTTGCAGCTCTCCCCCAGCTTTGCAGTCCTCCCAAAGACAGCCTGCAACTCCCCCGACGGGGGCAATTCCTAAGGAAAGAGATGGCTGTGTTTGCTTGTCTTTAAAGAGCAGTTTATCAAAACAATACCTCATTCTGAGACCTGATTCTTCCTTCCTTACTTTCTCTTCCACAAACCATTCCCTCACCTCTGCCAACTCTGGAGCAGCCCAGCCACATGCCAGAGCATCGCTGCCATTCTGGGGTGCTGGCACCCTCTTGTTTTTGGGTGTCACATTACATCCAGGACAATTTAACATCCATTGGGTGCTGCTCCTCAAAGGGTTTTCCATGTGCATGAAGCTCTGGGTCCTGCAGGGATGTGCTGTGAAGCCCCATGGATGGGATGAGAGTCCTGGCACCTCTGAAAGAGCTGCTGGCCCCTTTCACCATCAGTGCTGGTGTTGTTTTTAAAACAAGTCTCCTGGCTAATTAACTTCTCTCCCTGTTGCCCTTCCCTTCTCCTCTCTATAACCCTTCCATGCTGTGTGTCTGGTGTGCTGCTCCAGCCTCTCCCCCTGCACGGGATGCACACACATCAGTGGGTGGCACCAGCTTTTGTCCAGCCAGGAGCATCCCAGAAAAGCCTGGTGGTGCAGGGGGAAAGCCGTGGTGCTCCTCAGTCCCTCTCAGAAAGCCAAAATGCCACCCAAGGGCCCTAAAGCACCCCTGGGCTCGTGCCTCCCACTTGACACAGTTCCCTAATACTCAAACAGAGGGTTCCCCCTCCATTCTGCAGTGACATGGGGACAGGGGGCATGGCCCAGCTTGGCAGGCTGGCGTGTCTTTAGGGCAAATACATCCTTCAGTAGGAAGAAAAAGGATTTGTCTGTGAAGGATTTGTCTTTCTACATGCAGAGAAGAGATATTTATATTTAAAAAAAAAAAAAAAGAAGAAGAAGAGGCTTGTAATATACCAGAATACCTTCCTCCCTCACCAAAGGTCAAACTTAGATCCAATTTCAGTCAGGAGGGAGACGTCTGTCAGACAAGCACTAATCACTATTTAGTATTCATATTCACCTATTAGAAGCTCCATGCTGTAAACATGTCTATGAATTAACAAGGCATCTGGCCTCTCTTATACAATATGAGCAGCTTGGATCATAAAGTGTCTGCAGAAAATAAAAAGTGCCTTCCATCTGTCTCTCCCAAATATCACTGCTATCACCAAAGCAAACAGACCGGCTCTTCCAAGCAGCGCCGGCCCCCTCCCCCAGAACGTGTTAGTCAAACAAAAACAAGCGTTTCACCGAGAGCACTTGACAGATCTGAAACGGCTCCGAGGAGCCAGGCGCAAATTAAGAACTGGGGAAAAATTAGCTGAAAGATAACTGGGAAAAAAAAAAAAAAAAAAAAAAAAGCTTCCTAATAACAAGGTCTTTTCTTAGCTGTCTGAGTAATTACGCACAGTGCTGGCGCTGCTGAAGCCATGGGAAGGTCAGTGATGCCCGGCAGAAGAGGCAGGGCATGCCAGGAGCTGTGCCAGGCCAGTGCCACCGTGGGAATTGCTGTCCCAGCTTTGACACCTTTTGGCAGCTGGCAGCAGAGAAGGATGCTGTGGGATGGTGGTGACCCTTGGAAGGGCCAGAGGGTTCACTCAGCCCTGCAGCGTGGAAAAGGCAAACCCAGGTGGCCCTGAGCCATCAGGGAGGGGTTCTGTGCGTGGTGCCAGGGGACAGCTCAGCTCCAGCAGTGCCACCATCAGACTGGCTGCAAGGCCCATCCCAGCTCCATGGGCTGTGCTTTCCCTCTAGTCCAGAGCCCTGTGGCTCCTCACTCTGCTCCCGGGATGGCTGTGTGAAACACATGAGAGCTAAAGGTGGGTAATTCATGCCTGTTTCCAGTCCAGGGGCAGATGGGGCAGTTCCAGAGGAGCTGTGCCAGTGCAGGATATCAGAGTGAGGAACTGGAGCTGCCCTGCTGGGTCACTGAGGGCCACTGGGGACAGCAGAGGCTCCGAGGCGTGTGGGACAGTGGGAGCAGTGTCAGAGGTGGGGCAGGAGCACACCCAGCCTCTCCCCTGTCTCCGTGTCCCTGTCTCACTGCCTTTCCTTGTCCGGTTTCCCAGCCCACTGCAGATTCCAGCTCTGGTGCTTCCCAGGGAAACCCAGCTGCTGGCAAACAGGGTGGATTTCTGCTGCCTTAGCTCCTGCCAAGGACTGGGTGGCCTCTGGGTGAAGGCAGAGCTGGAGCAGGGTGAGCATCCCTTTTGGGGAGCTGCTCCAGGTCCCCAGGACATAACCCGAGCCCTGGTTAAAGCTGCTGGCCTTAAACCAACCCAGGTTTCTCCATCTCAGGGGAAGGGAAGGTCTGCTCTAAAGACCGGCTTTGTTTTCTGAAGATAAATTTAAACCAAGGGGAAGGAAGAATGAGGTTCATAAATCAGGCAGGTCTGAAAATGAGGCATGAAAAATGAATGAACAGAGTGCGTGTGCGAGCGCTGCTGCCCAGACCTGCCCTGCTGGCACAGCCCCCCCTGGCTGCCAGCCCCCAGCCCTGCCACAGCCCCCAGCCCAGCCCTGCCACTGCCCCCAGCCCAGCCCTGCCACTGCCCCCAGCCCTGCCCCTGGAGCCCNCTGCCACAGCCCCCAGCCCAGCCCTACCACAGCCCCCAGCCCAGCCCTGCCACTGCCCCCAGCCCTGCCACTGCCCCCAGCCCTGCCACTGCCCCCAGCCCTGCCCCTGGAGCCCTGGCAGCTCCCTGGCACTGCTGCCTCTTCCCCAGCTCACATCCACACAGCAAACCCCTCTTTACACTTGAGCTGCCTGGGCTGTGATGGGCTGGGTGGGATCCAAGCCCCCTGCTCAGGGTCTGCCTTGCTCCATTTCCCCTTTCCTGGTTTAAACAATGTTTTTAAGCTGTATGAGATGTTTAAACTCAAAACCAGGGGAGCAGAGGGAAGACATGGCTTTCTGGAAGTGGTTCTCACATCCCCCACACGCGTGGATGACAGGAAGAAGAAAACCAGGAGGCTTCCAGACCTCCCAGCTGCAGACACCCCAGGAGCTGGCTGGATCCAGTGGGCCTCTCTGGGCTCCCTGCCTGGCCAACAAGCTGTTCCTGTAACAGCAATGCAGAGCAGTCTGTCTCCTCCACTTCATCCCCCAAGACAGCATCCCCCTGGGAATGGGGCTGGAGCAGCCTGGCTTGGTGATGGGCTCAGACAGTGGGAGCAGGATCTGCACCCCTCCCTCAGGCTGGGCTGTGTCAGGTCCACAATGTGCAGACCTGGCTTGGATCACTGAGAAACCCTCACAGTTTGCAGCTCCAAGTGCATCAGGGGTCATGGCCACAAATATTTGCATTTTGCAAAGGAAAAAGGCCCCAACCAAACCAACCCAACGTGGCTGCAGCTGCTGTGCTGGGCTGTGACAAGGCAAGTTCTGAAAATACCCACCTGTGTCATTTGCCATGCAAATAGTTTGAAGAAATAACTCGACCTGGGGCTTAGGGAGAAATGGTGGGAGAGTGGCCAGTGGCTGAGGCAGCCCAGAGCAGCTGGTGTGGAGCTGGAAAAGGTGGGAGGGAGGGAGAGGGAGGAATAATGATGGGGAGATTTGTGTTTGGCCACCTGTGAGGTGACCTTAGGTGTCCCCATCTGAAGGATCTGTGACTGGGAAAGGTCTTATTGAGCATCACCATTCAGAGCATCACCAGGATCCTTCATCACATTCTTCTGCTGAGGAAAAGCTCCTGAGAGATGAGTGTTTTCCCTCCTGTAAGGATTTACCTGCCTCTCTTATACCGTGTTAACCACTTGCACTGCTGAAAAATCTGCCACAGGAGATCTCCAGCCAGTTCCAGGGCCAGGCACCACCTCCAGAGTCCCCCAGGACAGAGCAGCTGCTTTTCCCAGCTCTGGGATGGCAGCAGGACCCAGGGCCACGCTGCTGCCTGACCCCAGTCCCGGGCCACCAAAATCAATAGGGAATTTGTCACCAGCCCCAGCGGGGACAGGATCAGGCTCTGCATGCACAAGGAAACCCCTCGAGCATGAAAGCTAATTTAAGAGGAGCTCATCTCCTGGTGTTCAGAGACATGGAGCAAGGAAAAAGCATGACAGATTTTGGTATATTTTAACTGAATTATTGTCCACTGGGGATTGAGCCAAGACCACAAACATTATTTCACTTTCTGGTGAGGCTGCAGTGATGAATATGGGCTTCAAAGGAGAAAATCTGGGTGATTCTTGTTTCTAATCTCGAGTCATTCCTCCTCCTTTGAAGGCTGAACACCACAGCACAGGGATGATGAAACAAAGGCTCCCATTCCTTAGCAAGGCATCAGGG
The DNA here is from genome assembly GCA_013400215.1 of Cisticola juncidis. NCBI lineage: Eukaryota > Metazoa > Chordata > Aves > Passeriformes > Cisticolidae > Cisticola > Cisticola juncidis. The sequence continues at coordinate 348,340 of VXBR01010774.1, forward strand.
TGTGCAGGTGAATGCAGCAAGGCTTAAAACACACATTTCGAAATGCAACAGAATTTCTCACTAGGCTCTGTTAAAAATATTCTGTTTAATTGATTTTTTAAAAAAATCTATTATGCTGCTCTAGGCATGGCTATTGATCTGCAGTGCTGGAGAAGTAATGAAGAAGCCTTCAAATCAATAAGGCCAAAGTATATCTCAAACTATATCTGCTCCACCAGCACAACAGGGATGTGGCCAGTGAAATTCCCCAGCCAGGACCGGGAGCATGAACAGACCTGTTCTGATGACTGCAGAGATTTATTTCTATTGGCATAAACATAACTAATGAAACCTCGGCGACTCTTCACTTCCGCGAAAGCTGATAATATATTGTGGTGCTCACAATGAAATGAGCAAGAACACATTTGCAAAGGAAGAAAAAAACCCAACTCCCTCAACCGTGAGCTGTATTTCCTTCTTGGTGCCCTTGATTCTCCTCCACCCCCTTCCCCCAGACAGGGTAATATTTCTTCTCGGAGCTCTCGCTCTGTTCGGGCTTTAACAAGGCTTTTGTAAGTCTCCAAGGCTGCAGTTTTAGGTTTTCTTTTATCCCTCGCTGTCAGGATGGAGTAGGTAGGCAGCTAAAATCACAGGCTGATAATATTGTTTGGGGCTAACAGCCTTATCTTATCTTGTTCGTATTATTCATATTACCTTAGATAAGCCACCTGGGGCCGCACACAAGCAAGATCCAGGGGAGTGACCTCATTACAGTTCAGGTGCCTATTTACTGTAATAAGAACAGCTGGACTAACACAGGCACACTTTGAACTTGGCTGGCACTTTCCATCTGAGCCTTTGACTCGATCCCTTTCACGCCTCAGAGCGCAGAGGGGCCAGAGTTAATCAGCACCACCACTTTTCCTCCAGAAGGGATCACAGGAGGGCTTTGGCCACTGGACACAGAGGGGCTGAGGGAGGGTGAGTGCTCAGCATGGCCTGCACCCCCAGGGCTGGGGGGGCTTTTGTTGAGAGTCCCTCATTGATGGAAAAGAGATGCTTGAAACACAATCAGCCCTTTATTCCCCATCCGAAGCTGATGTGGGAGAGATCAGCTGTTCCTGTGTTTCTACCCCAAACAGATCCAGTGTTGGAGTCCAGGACATCCCTGTGGTCACCCTGGAGGGTTTGGAGACCGGACAGGGGGTCTGGGGTCTGTCCAGGGGGGTCAGAGCCTCACACAGAGCCCAGGAGGGCACTGCCTCTGATCCCTGCCATGGGAGTGAATGCCCACAGTGTGTGAAGAATCACAAGCTGAGNAACTGAGATAATGCCCCTGCCAGGGAGGCCTGGCAGAGCTGAGACAGAACTGAGATAATGCCCCTGCCAGGGAGGCCTGGCAGAGCTGAGACAGAACTGAGATAATGCCCCTGCCAGGGAGGCCTGGCAGAGCTGAGACAGAACTGAGATAATGAAGAATAAACAACCTTGGAACAGGCACTGGCAGACTCAGTTTGTCGTCTCTACCTCTGGTGTGAAACACTCAGGGCAAAGAGAAGACGGAAAACCTGATTACCTCGGGGAACAGCAACCCCGAGGAGAATCTCAGGGAAAAGAAACTCTGAGAATCCAGCACAAGGATTGTTTGTTTGTTGTTTGCCCCTGCACAGGGATCTCCTCCTGCCCAGCTCGGGCGCTGAGGTTGGCAGGAATTCAGACAGGTTTCCATGGGCAGAGCCTGCTGCCTGAATGGCCCTGGAGGGACAGCAGGGGTGGCACCTCTAGGGACAGCAGGGGTGGCACCTCTGGGGACAGCCCCAGAGTCACACACTGCTCAGTGCCACGCTGCTTCCAGCTGAGGACTGTGACAGCCACTGAACACTTCAGGCGCTTTCAGCCAGCAAATTAATCTAATTTTTTTCTTTTTTTTAAAAAAGGAATCTCCTAAGTTTAAAAATATGGTAATGCAATTAGTGGCTTTGGCAGGCTAATGAAGCCACTTTAAACCCTTGCAAAAATACCATTAAAAGAGAATGCTTAAGAGCCTCTTCAAACTTTCCAAAATGAGAAGTACGTTCGTATTCAGAAGATGCCAATCTAGTCTCCTTTCTCCAAGGTTCAAGATTAATTAGGGACTTGTTTAGTGCATGAATGAGGAAACAAATGAACTCTTGGATCACAGAGCACTGGAACCAATTTTTTAATCATTTTTTTTCTTTACAATTACATTCCTATCAAGAAAGTCTTCATTAGACTTTCTGTCACGGGGCCACATCATGCCAGGTAACTGTTACAAGTGCTTGGCTTCCACCCAGAGACTGAACAATGTGAGTTTTCTGAGAAACAAATACACGTGAAATATATTTAACGCTGTATTTTCTCATTAAAATGTTACTGCATTTTCATAATAAATGTATATAACCTTTCCTCTCTCAAAACAAATTATTTAGAAAAGACCAATGACATCTTCCCCTTTACAAAATCTGCCTGGGTATTTAAAGATTACCTTTGAGAAATACATTAATGTGTGATCTAAGAAGCACCATACAATTGATGGAGATTACTCAGGTAAGGAATAATAGATGGGAAGAGAAAAAATATGTTTGAGACTGATTGTTAAAAGAATGAGGTTTGCATGTTTAGTGAAAGAGAAAGGAAAAAAGCAACTGCTCCTTTTTTCTTTCTTCAATGAATCACAACCTGTCCTGGAACTGGAGGGATTTGTTTGGCTAATCCCACCCAAAATGAGATGCAGATTTGGATCCAAACTGTTCCAAAATTCAGGCATTTTCTGCTCATGGTGAGGATCAGCTGAGAGAACTCACTCCTCATTACTCCCCTACCCACACACCAGGTTTGTTTTGATGCTGAGAATTTCTCCAGAAAATAAAAAAGGCCCTAAAATAGATTAATTTGCAGAAAGATACTGCTGTAGTCATGCAGAGAAAGGGAACCAAAACTCCAACGAGGCTGAGCTGCAAGGCACAGCCACACAAACCACGTGTGGTGAGCAAATGCCAAATACGTGTTCCTGTGCTGCTGCTGATGAGATTTTACTAATTAAAAACTTTAATTGCGCTTAGGTGAGCTGCATCCAAAACACAGGTCACAAAATCCCTGGTGTCAGGAGCTCCCTGGGAGTGAGAGGGGGCCCTGTGTGCCCAGGTGTGGCTCTCATTCTCCTCACCCAGGTGAGGAAGAGGATGAAGGCTCCTGCAGGGACAGGGAAGGGATGGGTAACACAAACCAGGGCTGGCAGATCTGCTCCCTCCTCCCCATTTGCTGAAAGGACAGAAATCTTTGTTTCAAAACCTCTCCTTCCAGGATTATGACATCAATCCAGGTGATTAGATGGGTCCAGTTGTTCTGTTGGATGCAGGTCCTGGGTGCTGCAGCAGCTACTGGGCTGTGCTGTCTCCAGCTGGACACTCCAGTCAGGGCTGTGACAGTTACTGGTGGTGATTTATAGCTCCATAATCCACACTCCCAGGATGCCAATAACCTAAGGATACAAACCCCTGAATGTTCTGATAGGAATGCAGAATAACATCCTGCTTGCCTGGATCTTGTCTTTGCCAAGCACTCAGCATCTCAGGCAGGCCTGAAGTGGTTGTGGGATTCCAGAGACCTCAAAGACTTCTGCGTGTTTGAGTTGTTTTCATTTTATTTCTCCCATCCTCCTTAGTGCTAGTGACACTCATTTCATGCAGTGACACTCATTTCATGCAGTGACACTCATTTTGTGTAGCAGGGAGGTGTTTTTGTCAGATTCCCATCTTTCCTGTCATGTGCTCTACCCTTACCAGGGAAGTGGTGGAGTTGCCATCCCTAGAGGTATTAAAGGAACATATAAATGTGGCACTTGGGGACATGGGGTGGTGGTGGCCTTGACCTTGTGTTAATGGTCAGACTTGAAATCTTAAAGGTTTTTTCCTGACCCAAATTATTCCACTGCCATCTCTGGAGGGCCACACCCCAATGGCTCTTAAATCACTTGAGGATCTTTTTTGTTAGACTTCAATCAATTCCTGGTGGTAGGACTGTCTCTGTGGTAAAATCTGGCAGGTTGGAGCCTCTGCCTAGGAATTCCAGGCATCAGGATCTGCCCTTTCCAGAGCTGACTGGCAGAGGCTGTCTGAGGAATATCCTCTCTACCACCCCTAGCCAACATTACCAGGCTGTGATGAACACCACAGACTCAGATTTGTGTGTCTGACCTGCAGGGTGGTTGCTCTGTCTGTCTCTGGAGGGAAAGATTCTGCATTTCTCCTTGTGCTCCAACCTGTCTGAAACCAACACAGGGCAGAGAGGGGGAAATTCACCCCAAATTGCCAGAGTGCCTGGTATCTCCTCAAAAAAACCACTCCAGCTTTCACCTTTCATGTGACTGCTGAGTCTGGTCCCACCAAGGGATGCTGCTGCTAGGGCAGAGCCATTTAATTAGAAGGAGAGCCAAAGTTTTCAAAGGAAGAGAAGAAGAGGGTGTGGGATGTTGGTGCAAGAGTTATGGGATAATAAAGAACTCTGCCAGCTGCCAGTGAGATGCACAGATCTCAGCAAGTTAGTCACAGATCACTTATTTGCATCAAAATGATGAAATACTTGACTGAAGGAGAAGGGCTGTGTGAATCTGCCATTCCTCTTGTCCCACTGTAACCCCAGGAGCCTCAAATCCAATTCAGTGCAGCTCTGGGGATGTTTTGCTTCCTTGTGAGTCTCAATTTTGCATCTCTGAGCCCTCCTTGCCATAAAATATCTGTTTGCATGGAGTATCTGTTTACCCTGTCCCAACAATAGCACTGTAAATTGGACAAGGATGCAAGAAAAGCTGATATTCCCAATGAGGATGGGGCTGTGTTAATGCAGCAGTTTGAAGATCAGGATTACTAAAAAGGCCAGGCAAAGGTGTTTTTTGTTTGTTTGTTTGGGTTTTGTTTGTTTGTTTGTTTGTTTGGGGTTTTGTG
>VXBR01010774.1:354654-369052 GCA_013400215.1 Cisticola juncidis
CTCCTGCTCCCAGCTCCTGGATCCCAGCTCCTGCTCCTGGATCCCAGTTCCTGCACCTGGATCCCGACTCCTGCTCCCAGCTCCTGGATCCCAGCTCCTGCTCCTGGATCCCAGTTCCTGCACCTGGATCCCGACTCCTGCTCCCAGCTCCTGGATCCCAGCTCCTGCTCCTGGATCCCAGTTCCTGCACCTGGATCCCGACTCCTGCTCCCAGCTCCTGGATCCCAGCTCCTGCTCCTGGATCCCAGTTCCTGCACCTGGATCCCGACTCCTGCTCCCAGCTCCTGGATCCCAGCTCCTGCTCCTGGATCCCAGTTCCTGCACCTGGATCCCGACTCCTGCTCCCAGCTCCTGGATCCCAGCTCCTGCTCCTGGATCCCAGTTCCTGCACCTGGATCCCGACTCCTGCTCCCAGCTCCTGGATCCCAGCTCCTGCTCCTGGATCCCAGTTCCTGCACCTGGATCCCGACTCCTGCTCCCAGCTCCTGGATCCCAGCTCCTGCTCCTGGATCCCAGTTCCTGCTCCTGGATCCCGACTCCTGCTCCCAGCTCCTGGATCCCAGCTCCTGCTCCCAGCTCCTGCTCCCAGCTCCTGGATCCCAGCTCCTGCTCCCAGCTCCTGGATCCCAGCTCCAGGATCCCAGCTCCTGCTCCTGCTCCCAGCTCCTGGATCCCAGCTCCAGGATCCCAGCTCCTGGCATGGCACATGTGCAGCAATCCCAGAGCACGCAGCTGGTGGGGACTTCGGGTCCTTCCGGCCACAGAGAGGGGTTTTCTTGCTCAGAGGGACATCCAGTCTCCCTTGCAGGAGAGGCAAAGCCTTTTCCACATGCAGACAAAACTGGAGGGAGCCCTGTGGTCTGGGGCTGTGCTGGGAAACACCCGGAGGCTGCAGAGTTCAAGGGCAGGTCTGAGCTGGGCACAAGAAGATTTGTTGGACAAGGACAGGAGATAAAGGCTATTAAAAGAAAATAAGCTCATCCCCCAAAACAGAGAAAAGAAATCCTTTTTTGCATATTTCTTTGCTGCTGAAGGTACAAATGTGCCGGCTGGAGCACAGCCTCTGCTCCAGGGCCCATCGTGTGTGACACAATAGCACAGGAACTACAGAGGCAAGGACGGCCTTGAATCAGGCACCAAATCTCTTCAAACACCACGTTTTCTGTGCAGCCTTTCAGCACTTCACTCATCCTTGGCAGTGGAGCTGACCTGGTCATTTTTCCCTTTTTACTTCTCCCCGCCACGTTCCATGGCATTTTCATGAATTAACGCAGCGGTGTGGTTTTGTGCTTCACAGATGGAAAAAAAAAAAGCCAAAAAACCCTTTCCCCATTTAAATAGAGACATGTGGCAGCTGACATTTCTTGAAAACACTTTGACTCATATTAAGCTTTGTAAGTCCTTTCATTATCTTTAAAGACTGGTAAAAGGCAGGTCTGTGGCAGCAGGAAGAATGGAGGCAGGCAGCCTACCTGGGGGAGGTGGAGGGGCACAGAAATGTTTCTGGCTCCAGGCTCCATCCCCAGCAAGCTCCAGAGCTGTGCTGGGACAGCATGGGACACCCATCACCTCCTCTTGCCCCAAAGAGAAGCACTGGTGAGCACAGCAGCTGAAAAAAGTGACAAGTGTCACTGTCCCCTTTGTCTTGAACTGAGGAGGGAGGGAAGCACAGCCAGGGGAGTGAGGGTGGAAGTGGAGGCAGTTTGCTGTGCAGAGATTTCTGTTTTCCTGCTGGGTTTTACAATGCTCTTCCCTCCACTCCAGGCTGCCATTAGAGCAGCCCAGTCCCTGCCTCTGTCTCAGCTGGGCTGGTGCCTGCAGGGCCAGCACCTTCCCTCCATGGGTTCCTGCTCCCCAGCCCTGCTGAGAGGGGCTGGGGATGCTCTGCTCCCTGCTGCTGCCTCTCCAGACCTGTTCCTGGTCACTGAGCCCCCTGGGTTTGACCCCAGTTTAGTTCCTGAGCTCTGAGCAGCATTCCTGGGCACACGGGTGGAGCTGGCACTGCTGTGACCCACCACAACTTCCCCTGTGCTGTGCTGGACAACATCTACAGCTTCCTTAAATGGACTCCACAAAGCCGCAAACCAAATTATTTTGAGGAATGAATGAGGAGTATAAAACTGTTTTCAAAGGTGGTGACAACCCCGGTGCCCAAGCCCAAGTCTGTGTCCCTGCCCATCATCAGTGCTGAGCTGACAGAAGGAGAGGAACCACCCCTGGCCTGGCACAGCCTCACCTCAGCCTCTCCCTTAGGCTGAGCAGGGTGTGGGACTCCAGCTCTGCTCCTGTGCTCAGGCAGCACCACCCAGGGATCTCCACTGGGCCACTCCTGCCTGCCAGCAAGATTTTATTACATTTATTAAGGCTGTCCAGAGGAGCTGTGGCTGCCCCTCCCTGAAAGTGTCCAAGGCCAGGTTGGACGTGGCCCTGAGCAATCTGGTGTGGTGGAAGGAGTCCCTGCCCATGGCAGAGGGATGGAACAAGGTGTTTAAATCCTTTCCAATACAAACAGTGCTGGGATTTCTGTGATTCTGTTCCAAAACCCCAACACCCCCCTTCCCTTCTGGTTGCTCCCCAGGACAAGGCTGCACTGAGCCCTTTGGTCTGTGAAAGGTGAAGTTCAAGGGCTGGGAGGTTAAAAAAGAGGAGGACTCTGAGGAGCAAGAAACAAACAAAGGGGCAGAAATAAGGGGAGCAATGAGGGGAAGGGGTGAGGGGAGCACTGCCCAGAGGGCAGTGCTCAGCTCATGGAAAGGCACAAGTGGCAGTGCTGGAGTGTGGGTGCTGCCTCTGCACCTCCTCAGGTGATGGAGGTGTCACCTCTGAGCCACACACACCCACCTTGCACTAACAAGTGAAGGAAATCAGGCATTTTGTATAGCATTGTTGCCTAAATATCATTTAAACCCCCCAAATTTCTATCTCTTTGTATTTTTTTTCTCCCTCCTTCCTTCTGTGCCAGACTCCAGCTGCCCTCATGGGTGACCCTCCTGCCTGGCAGGGGACAGGAATCCATGAACTCTGTCCCTGAGGCCACCACTGAGGCTGGTGAGGATGGTGGTGGGTGCCAGACCTTGGGGCTGGTGTGGTGGGAGCAGGGATGGGGCAGTGGCCAGGTCTCACCCCTTGGCTGTGAGGATGCTGCTGTAGGGGACTTCCCAAAGGAGCCCAGGAGTCACAAGACCCCGTGAGACCCCAAAACGCTGCTTGGGGCTCTCCCTGGGCTGGAGGGTCCTGCCAGGGCGTGGTGGGTGCCAGGTGCTGCTGTCTCAGCTCCAGCCCCATCTAACCCCAGCAGTTCTGGCAGTTCTGCCTCTGCCCTTCCCCACCACACCCCCATTCCAGGTGGGGTTTGGTCCCAGGGAATGGCTGCAGACCCCCGTGACCCCACACCCCCTGCCCCAGAGGCAAAGGACTCTACTCATGGCCAGGAAAACCTTTCCATGGGGCCCTTCAACCCAAACCTCCCCGTGCCCATCCTGCTGGCCTTGCTCTGGGATGGCAGCACCAGCCCAGACCCCTTTGTGGGGCTCTGTCCCAGTTTGTGGGCAGGATGTCTGTGGTGACCCAGCCCTGGCACCGGCGGCACAAAGCGATGAAAGGACGCGGATTCCAGCACGAGTTTTCCAAGGGGAACCAATTAAAAATAAAAGAATCAGCAAAACCGGTTCAAAGCCTTGTGAAAAATCACTGGGCAATGTCCTTTTAAGAAAGGATCATCTCACCTTCCTCACCTGCTGGATCCTGGGGCAGCCCATTGAAGTGGGCATCAGAGGGATGTGGACAATTAAAATTTACCCTGCTGATGAACTGAGTGGGATGGGGCTGCCACAGGGAGGGCAGCATGGCAGGGCTGGCTGGTGGTGTCCATTCCTGCCCTGGGCACCCTGGAGCTCCTTTCTCTCTGGCTTGCCCCAGGAGGAAACACCTGAGGAAAAAGGTGTGAGCCTCACACCTCAGCCCTGCATTGTGTACACGGGGCTCAGTGCAGATCCCAAACAGGGTTTGGGTCTGCCTGGGCACGGATTTGGGGGTCCTGGTGCCCTTCTTGCAGCCCTGGCTGTGGCTGTGCAGGGTTAAACACACACAGAGCATTGTGTAACTCAAACAGAGGAGTTCATACACGGAGGAGTTCATGTCAGGTTCAAGCCATGCAGGGCTTTTCCCAGTCAGAGCATTTGTGCGCCCTGCATTTGGGCAGGGGCTGCTCTGAGTGCCCACACTGTGCCCCCCGAGGGGCAGCTCATCCCTGGGGTGCAGGGCCAGCCCCCTCCCCAGCCTGGGGAAGATGAGGTGGGATTTTCCCAAGCAAGGACAGGAATTTTTCCGTGGTTCCTGCAGGTCAGCCTCCCCCTGGACTGACAACACAGCCAGAGCTCAGCAGAGAGACTTAGACACAGCGACGGAGTTGTCCCCCAGTGCCACCTCCCAGGACAGCTCATAGGGGGTGTGACACCACCCCCAGGGCCCCCTGGTCCTGCAGTGAGCCGTGACCTGGGCTGTGTCACCTGCAGTGTCACCTGCAGAGCTCCCCAGCACCGCCGGGTATCCCGTGAGCCAAGATTCCCCCCCTCCCTGTGACCACCAACCCCTGTGAGGGCTGAACTCACCACCAGGACGTGCCTTGGGATTTTAGTTTATGCAGCAAACCCCTCTAATCCCCATCTGGCTCTGCCCGGGAGGCTGAGGTTTGAGGAATGGTTTTTAAGGTTTTTAGGGTTTCACAGTCCAGCAGGAGCCCAGGAGAGCCCGGCCTGAGGACACCAAAGCAAAATCTGCAGGGGAATGGCAACCAGAACCTCTCCCAGCAGCAGCCCTTTCCTGAGAGCTCCTGGCTGCCTCTGGCTCTGCAGAGGGTGTGGGCACGTCCTGCCTGCCCTCCAGGGAAAGCCTGCAAAGCTCCCAGAACCTGTGCCTGGCAACAGCCGTAAAAAGGGCCAGGGAGGACAATTAGAGCTGGTCTGTTATGCCCTTCTAAGGCATTTGCCTTGGGCAAAGGGCTTACGAAATTATTTTATGTGCCTACTTTGGTTAAAAATTAAAAGCATGATGATGATTGTTATATGCAAAGCTGGAAGAGGGGCACTCAGCTATCTATCCAGCTATCTATCTATCTATCTATCTATCTATCTATCTATCTATCTATCTATCTATCTATTATTATTATTATTATTATTATTATTATTATTATTATTATTATTATTATTTGGTGCTGGAAGAGAGGCACCCAGCCTGCAGTGACCCTGGGGACACTGCTCCATCCTTAGGGACAGCCCTTCACCCGTCAGGGCCTGGGAGGTCCTCTGGAGCAGCACAAGGTTGGCCCAGGACCCATCTGCTCTGGGCAGGGCTGGGAGCAGGGTCTGTGTGGGCTCCTGGAGCTGGGCTGGTTCTCCCAGCCCCTGAGGGTCTGGCTGCAGTGCCAGGGGCTGTGGCTTGTCCTCAAAGCCATCTGTGTGCCCTGTCCCCCCCAAAGTGTCACAGCAGAATCAGCAAGGTGAGCCCAGCAACCACAGGGAATGACAGGAGATTCACTGCCCTGAAGGGGAGCTCAGGACTTCCCCTCTCACTGGAAATGTTGGTGTCCAGCAGCTTTCAGGGCACAGATTTATACCCCAGCCTCAAGATCCCACCAAGAGCTGCTGCAGGAGCCTGGTGGGCTCTGGGGTGAAGCCAGGCTGAGGTTCCAGCAGAACAAAAATCCCCCCAAACTTTCCCCTTGCTCCACCTCAAACCCCTCCTGCAGTGGGGGAGCAGGGTGAGGGTGCAGGGCTTGCAGCCTGTTGCTTCGAGGTGAACACCAGAAGCCAAAGGCTTTTGCTGGAAATCTCAGTTTTTGGTTAGTTCAGCAAAGCTGACAGTTCCTGATGGTTCCTGCTCGTGGTTCCTGCCTTAGGGGGTGGGATTTGTTTTGAAATTTAGAGCAAAAATAGCACGACAGCTCTCAAGAAGGCACATGGTGAGGAAGAGGTCATTTTAAAAACGTGAAAATCCTTGCAAGCATTTAAAACCAAATGTTTCTTGCGTGCCTGTGGCTTGGAGGAGCAACAGGAGGCTGCGTGGGCACCTCTGCGCAGCACACGTGGGGCAGAGCAGCCCCTGCATCCCCTCTGCAAAATCACATCTGACAAACCCAAAGCAGGGCAAAATCAAGACGTGACTATGAAGGACAATATCAGGCCAAGCCTGTGAAATTATCTCCCCCCTCTCTGTCATGTCTCATTTGCTCCTGAGCTGTCGGCTCCCACCCCCACCAGCTCCCATCACCTCCCATTCATTCCCATCCTCTGGTTTCTGTCTCAGCCAAACCAGGACTCCCCTGGAGCACCTGCACAGTCACCCTGCCTCTTCTCCTAAAATGCCTTAAATTTCCTTCACCCAGGACCCCTCCAAAGGTGGGATCCAGGTGGTTTCTCACACTCCCCAAGCTCTGCTGGTCTGGCAGATGGGAGAGGACACCCTCCTGTGTCCTGGCCATGCCCACCGTGCCCCCAAATGCTGATGGCAGCCTCCAGATCCACCCCTGCCAGCCTGGGGACACCAGCAATGCCACCCTAGCCTCCCTGGCATTAATCAAAGGGCACAAGAGGCTTTTGATTGATGAAGGGCACAAGAAGCCTTTGATTGATGGAGTGTCCTGGTCTCCAGCAGGGAACAGCAGCTCCTGCGGGAGCTGGGACAGAGCTGGAGGGGATGGTGCTGTGCCAGCCTCCTCTTCCTCACCTTCCTCCCCTGAGCCCCCCAGAGCCTCACCCAGACCCCACCCTGCTCCCTTGGCTCCCCTTTCCTTTTTCGAGCACAAGAAGAGACCTGACTGCAGCTACAGAGGAGCAGGGACAAAACTACACAAGATAAAATAACCCAAAGCACCTCGGGTGGCAGGGATGGCTCCTCCACCAGGGACCTCCACTGCTGGAAAAACTCAATAAAACCTGGCAGAGCGTTCCTTTCTGCTTTCCTTAGCCCTGAGCAGGATCACGAGCACACAACATCTGCACATCTGCACATCCCGTGCCCCGCTGGAGCCTCAAGGTCGGCATCACCCCGGATCCCCTCCCTGCCTGCAGGGACGGGAAACTCAGCCCAGCACAGCCCCAGGGGGGTTTTACACCCCGCAGCTTCAAATCAGCAGGAGCTGCGGCTTGTTGGAAATGTAAATGTGCAGAAAACAGCTTCGGGTGGGCTTGGGCAGCAAAACCTCTGCACACGATAGAGATCGCGCTCCTCAATGTTAATTTCTTATCGCACCTCTCCAAAGTCCTTTGCAAGGATTTGATCCTGTTAGAGGAAATCCATCCCCCTGATTTTCCCAGCTTATAGAAAAGCAAAGAAAAGTATTGATCCCAATGAGATAACACTGAGAAGAAAACGGCAAGAGCCAGTTCTATCTGTTTGGAATTAACTCTGTTTTTGACTGGTGAGGAAAAATACATGATTGTCAATTAATTACCCATGCAGATGGGAGATGTCCAGCCTAGATATTCAATCTGTTTTTAGTGGTAGCCTCCAAATTCCAGCTACCTCTGCAATTTTTAAAATGTTTTTCTCAGGTGCGTTTTGTTCTTTAAAAAAATAAAATAATAAATCCCAAACTGACAATGGTCCCTTACACCAACCAAATCCCAGAACCACCAGCGGTTTCATATTAAAAGACCATTTGGTGGCATTTTAATCTCTGAAGGTAATGTAGATATTTGTCATTTCTGATCTCCCCTTTCTGCAACTGTCCACAGATGACGAGATCCGTGAAATTGCTACTGCCAGGGAGTGAAATGAGAATTAACCTCGTGCCCATCACTGCCTCGGCACCACCCTTTCCACGCCAGCCTTGACCACGGCGGTGGCAGGGGTGGCTCTGGGGCCACGCTCACCCCGCACACCACGGCCCCACCTCTGCAGACAATCAGCACCCCCTGCTCGCAGATCGCTTTAAATCCAGCACTTTCTTCCTCATTCTCATTTGCTTTGCCTTTCATGCCGCTTTCTCATGTATAAAAGGGGAACTGGGAAAAAAAAAAAAGAAAGAAAAGACACATGAACACCTGAAAATCCTTTTCATATACCTGCTGCTGCTACCACTCAGTGCTGAATCTGAATAGAAACGGATGGGAGGGAGATGGGGAAGGATGAATAACATTTCATGCCCTGTAGTCAAACATAATTTCAGGCAGGAGACGAGCAGGGACTGGTAAGATGGCTCATCCCAGCAGAGAGCTAATGTGCACTTCAGAGCCTGCTCTTTGAAGGCTGGGGTCTAATTTCCAGCCTGCAATTACTGCACTGGAAATCATTTCCCAGAAAATGGGGTCACTTTTGGGGGGTGGGGTAGGGTTGGATAAAGGGGGGGTCAGAGTCCCGGCGTGCAGAGGTTGTCAGGGTTGGGGCTGGTGGATGTGGCAGTGTGGGCATCCCTGGAGTGCTGGCACTGCTGCTGTCTCCTGGATGTGGCAGTGTGGGCATCCCTGGAGTGCTGGCACTGCTGTTATCCCTGGTGAATGTGGCAGTGTGGGCATCCCCAAGGTTCTGGGCACTGCTGGTGTCTCCTGGTGGATGTGGCAGTGTGGGGATTCCCAGTGCTGGGCACTGCTGTTATCCCCTGGTGGATGTGGCAGTGTGGGGGTGCTGGGCACTGCTGTTATCTCCTGATCTTTCCAGGACTCAGCACACAGGGCTGCTGGGTCCTTCTCGTGCTCTCAGCTGGAACATCTCCCTCTGTTCCCATGGATCAGGGCTGTCCTTGCTGTGCCACAGCCAAGATTTCCATCTGTGTTGCCCTGGTTTTTCGGAGATTTTTTAAAGCCTTCTACTTGCTGATCAGATGGAGTCAATCCTTTAGCTACTGTACAATATTAAGAGTCAGTTTTTCACTTTCTCACACTTTGGAACAGAAACAACCTTTCTTGGTTTTGTTCACTGTCGTTGCTTCCATATTTCCAGCCTGAAAATAATGTTGGTTGACAGCTGGTCTGGCCAGTGGGGTGAAGGGGTAGTAACCCCAGAAACCAATCCACTACCAGAGCCACAAAATTTTAAAATGAAAAGAAATAAACAGGCTGGGGCCCTTTTGCTGGGGAGCAGCTTTCCCTGCAGACCTCTGCCTCCGTGGTGTTGATTTTGTGTTCCGGGCAACACATTTGGGTCTGTGTTTCACACTCCAAACCTGTGGCCTGATCTCCCAGAGCTCCCCAAAGTCTGTGTTTCTCCTTCCATCAGGAGTTTTGCACAGTTCCTGATTTCCAGCAGCACTGTGAGGACAGGAGCATTGCTGTTCCACCAGGAGCTGCTCTGCTCCAGTTTCAGGCAGGCAATGCTCTTGCTTGGAGGCTTTGCCTTTGCTCCTGCTGCCCTGGAGCTCCAGTCACACACAGCAATGGTCATTATGGGCCACATCTGCCAAAAACCCCCAGCACAGGGAGGGTTGGCAGCAGAGTCTCTTTCCCTGGTACCTGGCAGAGCTGAGGCTCACAGGGAAGGCTCTGCCTCTCTGCCTTACCCATGGTAAGTCTGCCAAAAGTAGAATAAAGCAAAATGACAAAGGACATATGGTGTCCCTCAGCAGGGCTGGGGACCCTGCTGGTTGCCCAGCTCAGATTTAAGCCCAAATAACCATCTCCAGATGGGATTTGCTGCAATTCTGCTCTGACCCAAACTGACCATGCTCTACAGCTCAGACTTGCCAGGGTTTTAGGGCACCTAAACATGCAAGCAGGCACCTGGCAAAGATTTTCAAAAGCAGCTAAGAAGATTAAATGTCCAAGTCCCATTGGGCTCTGAGAATTAGGCATGTAACCTGCTTAGGTGCTTTTGGAAATTCTTGCAGGGATTTAATTGTTTGGGTTGAAACTTTCTGCAGTGTGTGCCTCTCCAGCTGTCCCAGCACCCTCAGCAGCCCAGATTATTTATGGGCAGGATGGGGACAATTGTGTTGGCAGGAAATTTTGGGGCAATTTTCCACGCTTTGGAGAAGGAACTTGAAATTCAGAGTGTGGGGCTGAGGCCTTGCCTTTGCTTCTCCCTGTGCTGATGAGGAGCTGCACAAAGGTGAGGAGGGAGGCAGGGCTGACCCCTGGGTGCTGGAGACTGCCCTGGTGCAGGGATGGGTTGGGAAAGAGCCAGGGAGGGGAGCACAGAGCCTGGCAGGGAGGGTGGGGAAAGGGAGAAGGGGAGAGAGGTCAGGGAAGGGAGGATCTGGGATGAGATGCCCAAGGGGCAACAAATGGGGTGGGACAGGAGAGGCAGTGACAATCTGGGGAGGTGACAAATTGTACCAGGCTGCCAGGGCCAATCTGGAAAGGGTCAAGAGAGCAGGGAAGTGGCTCTGTAGCTTGTGCCTGCTAAATCCTGTAAGCTCTCCTGGGCCTGGAAGGGAGCCCAGGGCTGGTGCCTGGAGCCAGCCCTGGGTGCCAGCAGGGCTCCCAGCAGAGCCCCAGCACTGCCCCTCACAGCCTGTGCCCCCTCTCCATCCCAGCCTCCCACCCCACAGGAGCCCTGAGCACGGGGGACATGACAGCCCAGACAATTCTAAATTATAAACTGCTGCAAACCCAAAAAGGGCCTGTCCTTATAAATGAGCAACCTGCAAAACAAATTGCTCTGCTCTCCCCTCACGCTTCAGCAGCTGCCAGCAGGCAGAGAGTGTGTGCCAGGAGCTGGGGCACCAGTTCAGCTCTGGGTTGAGCTCTTTTTAATTCACAGGCTCACTCCATGCTTTGGACAAGGCCCTTGACCCTCTCTGCCTGTCAGAAGGATAAATTCCTCTCCCCACCCGAGAGATGTGCTGCAAATTAGATCTGCTCTGGGTGTGCAGACAGCACTGCTGGTGCACAGGAGGAACAACATCTCCAGGGCTTTATCACCACCAGGGAAGGCTGGAGCCAGCAGGAGAGGGCAGTGGCAGAGCCCTGTGCAGCTCCCAGGGCTCTGGGCTGGCACACAGGTCATGGCTGCTGGTGCCAAAACAGAAGTTTGGGGTTTGGCCATGAAGCTGCAGCAGGAGCTCCCCTGGGATGCATCATTCCAGCCTCTCAGTGGTTAAATGGGCTGAGTTTTACAGCTGCCCTTCGGAGCACTGAGGGCAGTGAGGAATTGGGCTCAGCCTGGGGTCACACCTTGGCTTCCCCTCCCTTTTCTGGTTTTCTCCAGGAAACTGAGAGCAGAGAGAGGGGTGGGCTCAGGTGGGCCTGCCTGCTGGGAGCCATGGGCAGGTGAGGGTGTGGGTGAGGTGCACAGAGGTGAGGGTGTGGATCTGTCAGAGGTGAAAATAGGTGATGGGTGCCTCTCTCAGAGGTGCACACAGGTGATGGGTGCCTCTCTCAGGTGCACACAGGGGATGGGTGCCTCTCTCAGGGGTCACACAGGTGATGCTTTGCCTCTCAAAATGCCCAACAGGCAGGTGATTGCACCTTCATGGCGGTGACACCTCTGCAAGCACTGCAATATTGCTGATGCAGGGCAGCAGGGGTGGCAGCCACTTGCCCACCTCTATTTGCCCAGGGAGGGCCCTGAGGAGAGGGAACCAGGCTCTCCTGCCTTTGTCATTTCCCTTCTTCTCTTTGTCACATGGACAGGGCTTGCCCTCAGCTCTCCTTGCCCTCCAGCCCAAATCAACCCAGCGCTCTCCTGCTGCCTTTCAGCAGAGCCTCCCTTCACTGTCTCACCCGCAGAGAATTTATCCTTCTCCACTCCGAGGGCTGCTTGCAGTTCATTAAATATATTAAAGGTGTTAATGACTTTTTTTAAAAAAAGAGCCAAACTGTCTGATGTTTTTCCAGCTCATTTCCTGCTGCTATCTCCCCAAATCCGGTGGGCAGTAATGACACGTCTGAGGCAGAAAATGGGATTATGATGAACAGAGTGAACTCTGCTGATATGTGGACAACATTAAACATTTCCAGATCCTTTTCTTTACCTCTCCCTTCTGCAGGTATCTGTATAAGCACATCCTCCCTGCGCTGAGCTGAGCTGTGGCCTCCTGAAGGAAGCCAGAGGAGAGATGAGGCTCAGCTTTATGCAAACAGGAATTTTGCCTGTTTATCTCACCTGAAACAACACATTGGATAAAGGCACATTTTCTCCCTCTGTAAAATACTGCTGGGGTGCCCATGGCTTGTCCTTCCACAGATGCTGCAAATAAAATACAAGAGAGAGGGACCATCCTGGACTGCATCTCCCAGACCCAAGAGATTTTGTATTTTAATAGGCAAAGGCAGGGAGTTGTGGGAAAAAAGGCAAAGTCCTGGCTCTGTTTGGCCAGGGAAAAGCCAAGAGGTTGAGTGACTCACCCAAAGTTCCCCAGCAGGACAGGAGTGTCAGCTTGGATCTTCCAAGTGGCTGGAACTAAATTTCAAGCTCAGTAACTTTTGCTCCAAAGATCCTTCAGGAAGATCTGTACTTTCCAGAGGGGGAAAATAGACAACCCCCCTCATTTAGTGAGCCTGTATTTGTGTGTGTTTTGCAAAGCCTGTAAATGAGCACCTTCCTGTGGCACTGAGGGAAGAGGAGGATCTCTCTGGAGTTGTGTTTTTCCCTGTGAAAAGTGTGCCTGGATGAGGGAGAAAATTACAGAAAACAGCTGGGAGTTTAGGAGAAAAATGTATTGGCTATGGTAAGCTTATGATTATCAAAGGTTCATAACTCAGACAAATCAAATCCAATTTTTTGCAGAACAATGAGAAGTACTTCTCAACAGCAGCTCTTCCCAGCCAAACTTCATCTTCGGAAATGACACCCTGCAAATACTTCTCATATAACAATAGAAAAAAAGGGTTCCTTACACTGCCTTGCCTGCTGCAGCCAACCAAACTGCCCTTGCCCAGATATTCCAACTTTTCAGCTTTGTAGAGACCTCCAAACCTGCAAAACTTCAGCTTGCCCAGGAGATAAATGCGTGGAAAAGTCCTGTGGAAATTCAGAGCAGGGCTTGGGGGGAGCTGCTGCCCTGCCCAGGCACTCCCAGCTCTCTGCAGGCTCCTGCACTTGTTCCAAACTTGTGGTTGTGACTTCCAGCTTCTTAGAGAGTCAACCATTAAACCCCAAATCTCCATCAGTTTGGCACTGGGCGTGTTTGAACTGTGATCTGTTTGTATTCCAGGTACCAGCACAACAAATAGGAGCAAAGGGGAAAAAATGGATAATAAACAGAGAAGTGGTGATGCTGGCCTGTGGGACAGTGGGGATCCAGCTCTGCCATCCAGCTCCTCCAGGGCAAGGAAGAGGGCTTGGAAAACTGGCACAGAAACCCTGGGGCCAGCCTGCCCCACCAGCACAGCCCCACTCTGCCCATCTGGGGGTGTTCCCTGCCCTCTCACATCCTCTGCTTTTGCTGGGGTTCAGAGGGACCCCAAGGAAACTGTGCCAGGCCTGGGCAGGAGCTGGAGCTGCACCCCTGGCCAGGAGCAAGGCAGCTTCACCCCGTTATTAATGGGCATTCCCAGCTCATTTCAAAGCTCAGGGGTCACAGGCAAGGACCTGAACCTGCCCCAGCACTGGTGAAAACACCACCTTGATTCCCAGCAAGGAATTTGCTGCTCCAGCAGCCCTTTTCCAGTGTGCCAAGGTGCTCAAGGTGCCCTGAGCATCATCCCTGTGCTCCCACAGGGACCACGGGGTGGGGGAAATAAAGGCTGGGAGAGCTCAGCTGGACCACCCAAAGGTGGGAGCTCAGGTGATGCTGCTGCTCCCAGGCTGGCACCTGAGACCCCCATCCCGTGCTGAGAACCAGGCTGACCTCAGCCTCACCTTCCTCCAGCCAAGCCATTCCTGGGAGAAAAATTAGGCAAATACTCCAAGGCTTGCCACATCCGGCAAATAAATGACTTGTTGAAGTTAAACAAAAATAAGAGATGTTTCTCCCTGCTCTCTTCATCTTGCCTGCTCCCCCTCCCCACGAATCCGACCAAGATTACAGTTTTAAAAAGCACTTTCTCTTAAATGTGGGAGGAAGATTGCCTGAGCTCTCATGCGTTCACTGCTATATTGTATTGTTGCTGCTTTTAACATGTTTCGCTCAGTTAAATAGTAACTGATGACAGCTACACACTTCAATCCTTTGCTGTTTTTATCATGGATTTTATATATATCTCTTATAAAGAACAGCACACTGCAAGGCCTCTTACCATATCAAAAACAACAAAAAAGCACCCTATTTTTGTGTAAGGTATCAAAGCAATAACGTGTGCCCGTGCAGCAGAGCCAGCCTATCAGAGGTTTATCGGGTTTTATTGGCCTTGGGCAACTCTGCACATGACGGTCTTTAGAGTGACATGGAATTTATTAAACTTTTCCACAGACTGACAGTCTTCTCCCAGCTCGTCCCCACCCCCAAGCTCTTTTCTTTTGAAAAATGATTTCTGCCAATCTTGTGCTTTTAGCATTTCCCCCCCCCTCTTTTTTTTTTTTT
>VXBR01010774.1:369120-380836 GCA_013400215.1 Cisticola juncidis
TTATTTTTTTTTTAATCACTGCTCGCTGGAGTAGGACTCCTCAAGCATCTGTTTAAAGAACACCATTAAGGTCCCGCTGCAAGAACAACAACAACAACAACAAAAACACAGAGAGAGAGGGAGAGGGAGCAGAGCAGCAGCCTCACAGCCCATTACTGCCTGTTCAGCCTTATTGCACTGCATTACTCGATATGACAAGCTCTGCATACATATCACACACACCAAGGGGTTTTTGTTGGTTGGGTTTTTTTTTTTCCCCTCCTTTTCCTGGGTAGCCTAATTTAGGCTTTGTGTGTTGCCCTGCAATAAATTTCCCCTCTCAGACAATAGCCCGTCGCCTTCAGCTGCCTGCCCCTTCCATAACCCAGCGCCAATAAAGCATCCCCTGCTCCCGCCGCTTCTCCCCGGCGCCGCGGGCGATGCCAGGCGCTGCTGCGGGGCTCGGGGGCTGCCGGGGGCTGCCGGGGGCTCCGTCAGCCCGCGCTGCCCTCGCTCTTCTCCCCGGACCCCCAAATTCCCCCTGCTCCGCTCTCCCCAGGCGGTGCCGGCGCTGCGGGGGCGATGCGGGGCTGAGAACGGGCGGGGAGGGTGGGGCGGGCTGCGCACAGACAGACAGACAGACACACACANACAGACAGACAGATACAGACACACACACACAGACAGACAGACAGACAAATACAGACAGACAGACATACAGATAGACACACAGATAGACACAGACACAGACAGACGGATACAGACACAGATAGATACACAGACAGACAGAGACAGGCACACAGACACAGACAGACACACAGACAGACTCACAGATACACAGACACACACACACAGACAGACACACAGACAGACACACAAATATCCCCAAACCCCCCTTGACCTGCAAACTTCTCCCCGCCCGTGCTGTGGCAGGGCCCGGGGCAGGAAGGCAGCGCACCCAGAGCATTTTGCAGGCTCTGCTCAGCCCCGGGCTGGCGCTGCTGCTCTCCTGTGCCCAGGAGAGAGGACTTTGTGCTGCTGCATCCCACCTGGAGCTGCTTCCAGCTCTGGGGCTCCCTGTAAGAGAAGGATGTGGAGCTGCTGGAGGCCACAGGGATGCCCCAAGGGCTGGAGCCCCTCTGCTCTGGAGCCAGGCTGGGAGAGCTGGGGGTGCTCACCTGGAGAATGGAACACTCCAGGGAAACCTCAGAGCCCCTGCCAGGCCTGAAGGGGCTCCAGGAGAGCTGGAGAGGGACTGGGGACAAGGGCCTGGAGAGACAGGACACAGGGAAGGGCTCTAAACTGAAAACACTGCTTACCTCCTCTTAAATCCTTCCCTCAGTCTCTGGCATTACCATCTACATGAGTTGGTTATTTTACCCCTCCTGACTAATATTGAACTGCTGCACAGCTCTCTGTGCTTCCTGTCCCAATCAGATGGCAGTTGAATTTCCAAATATTAAAACTGAGTACATTCCCTAAGCAGAGTGCACTGCACACACTGCCCTTGCTCCTCACATATCCAGCTGCTGGGAAGGGGCCACCCAGGCTGGGTCTGGGTGCTGAGATCTCCCCTAAAAGAGGCATCCCCACCCCTCCTCTCTTAGAGGAACTCCTTAGCAACCATCTCAATTATTGGCAGGGGTGAGCAGGGCACAGGGTGCTGTTTTCTCTGAAAAACATTCATAAAAGACTTTGCTGCTCCAGGAGGGAAGAGGGGCAAGCAGGGGACTCGAGGCTCAGGCACCAGGCTCAGGCTTCTCCCACCCCTCCCCTGGGCAGAATCACTGTGAGCACTTTCTCTGCAGTTTGCCATCAGTCCCCAAGCCCAGGGGACCCTGGGGACACAGGTCAGCGTGGCAGGAACTGCACCCTGGCAGCTCAGTGTGCTCAGTGTGCCTGACACTGCTCTGGGGCTTGTTACAGGCACTGAACCCCGAGGCAGCTGTGAGACTGATGCTACCTGGGAAAGCAGGGAATGATCTCAGCATCCTTTCCCACATAACAATGCCCTGGTTTCCCGGGGTGGGTGCTCCCCTCCACTCCAGACACGCAGAAGTATCTGCATCTGTGCTCATCAGCACAACCGCCCGCAGGAAAATGAGCACACTGAAAGCACAACCCATCTGACCTATTTTCTGACATGCACCTTAGCAGAGCTGAGCTGTGCACTAGCACTGCCTAGCAGCTGCACGGGGAATCTGGAGCGACAGCTCAGGAAGATCTGCGTCTTTTAACCCAGGGATCCATCTCAGCTTCCACACAGAAGCAACTGACAAAATTTTGTTTACTGCATTTGTGCTCTTCTGCTAAAATCCAGCTGTCTCACCTCGCACCGCTTCCCTCTGCTTCTCACGGGAGATGAGGGTGATGCCTAAAGACAAAGCACACCTCGAGGGTGGCCAGGATGAAAGACAGGGCTGGGAGGGGGGATGGATGGCGGTGTCCAAGCCTGGAGCCACATCACCTCATATGATGTCATCCCTGTGCTGGTGCTGCCAGGCCAGGACGTGAATCCAAAGAGCAGTGCAGCCCTTCAGCAGTTATCCCGACCTAGAGCAGTTATTCCCAAAGAAATGCTCCAGGCATGAGGACCACAGCCCCCTCTGATTCAGAAGGCAAATGTGTAAGTGACAGTGACAGCCCAGAGCTGCAGAATCTGCATGAAGCCATAAAGCAGAAGACACTCCCGAGAGCTCATCTCCCTGCAGAAGAAAACATACGATGCTCGGCTGGGTAGCTAAGCAAAAATAAATAAAGCAGCATCATTAGGATGTAAAAAAGTCCAAGGAGCCAGCACATCGCTGTCTGGCAGCAGCTTCAAATGAAGATCTCACATTTTTTCACCGAGCTTCAAAACAAAATTGATAAGATAGAAAATAACCCCCCGTATTTGTGCCATTTCCATGGATTTGTGAGTGTGACAGCTGCAAGCAGGGAAACAACCCTTCCTGGCAGGAAAATGAGTGCTGCTCCCTGGCAGGCCATAATGACACTGTGCTGTGACTGTGTCACACGGACGCCTCCCTGCCCGGACCAGTCCCTGTGATTTTTCTCACAGTGTTACATTTCTGTGATTAAAATAGGCACTAATGGAACAGCCACACATTGGGTGCAGCAGGTTTGTGTCTGAAATGCTTTCATCGAGCAGAAAGGAGCCGAGGCTGCTGCTGGGTGAGGTCTGAGGGTGGTTTGGGTGCACTGAGGTCCCTGAGATTGGCAGCACAGCCCTGATGTGCCCCCTCCAGCACTGCAAAAAGGACTTCTGCTCATGTCCAGGGCATCCCGACTGAATGCAGCCCCCCGTGCAAGGCAGCTGGGGACCCCCAATGTCTGCTGGATGTTGGGATCTTCCCGACAAGTGCTGAGCCCACCCTCTGTCCCCAGGGGGGTGTGACAGCAACATCACCTAAATACAGGGTGACACCAGCCAGCCTGGACAGGGAGCAGCTGGGGAGGGTGCAGAGCCTGAGCAAGCACAGATTCACCTGGGGAGGGGATGTTTGGGGTCTCTTCCCCCACTGATGGGTTTCAAATGAGCCTTGCAAACGGCACAGGGAGAGGCATCAGAGGGGCTGGTCCTGCCTGCACCTGGTGGTTCTGGTTTGGAGCCTTTTGCCCCAAAATGCTGCAAGTGCTGGGGCATTGCACAGGAGATCACACCTTTATCACATTTTTAGGGGAGACAGGATGTTTATTGAAACCGGGGCACGTGAAGAGGAGTTTGGGTGGATGAAGGAGGGGGGGAATAACACCACAGTGCCATGACCTAGAGCAGGCAGTGAGTAGGAAAGGGGCTGGACCTGACTCATCAATGGATCCTGAGGAAATGGGGGATTCCCACAAAATCCTCGAGGGAGTCTCAGCCCAAACCACAAGGGACGTGTCCACCTTTCCCTCCCTCCTGCCCTCAGCTGTGCCTCTGGAGGTGGGAGCTCCTCACTCCTGCCAATGTCCCCTCTGCAATGTCCCCTCCCAGCCCCTGCCAGAGCAGGAGTATCAGAGACTGAACTGCCTTGATATTTAACAGATCTCTCTCCACTCTGCATTTCCTTTATTAAATAAAGAAATAAACCAGCATCTCTTTGCCCTGGAGAAGCTTTCAATAAGATGGATAAATATATATAATTAGCCAAGGAGAGAGCAAACTCCAGTGAATACAATACACCCTGTGAGACAACCCTCCATTAAAAGCCTCCTTGTTTAAACTTCAATATTTTAGCAATAGTGACAAAGAAACATAGAGAAAAGCATTTATTTTTCACTTTTTATTTAATCCCATCAAAGGGGCTGATCAGATAATTCCCTGTCAATTTCTCATGCCTTGGATATGCCGTCCCCTCTCCAAAAATTCAGGTTTTCTCAGCTTTCCTCTCTGAGCTGGAGAGCAAAAACCTCTAACAGAGATTTCCTGCTTTAGCAATCTGTAAAGCCTCTTCTTGTCCTCCTCATTTTTACTGGGCTGCCCTGGAGGATGCAGAGTAGAGGGGACCATGGGGCTGTGTCCTACCAAGAGCCAGGACACAGCACAAGGGTGGCAGAAGGGACCTGGCCAACTCCTACACAGGCTGCCAAAGTACATATATAGATATATATATACACATATATTTTTATAGATCTGCTTTCCCAGCTTGGCCAGCTGCCACCAAGCCAGCCACGTTCAGCAAAGCAGGGAAGAGAAGAAATCTCCCCAAGAAGAGGGAGGCGCATCCTGGTGCTGTGCCTGAGCCACGGGAGCACACCCGGCGAGGAGCCGGGGCACTGCTGCTCTCCACGCTCCTCAAATGCTCCATTTTCCGACCTAGAAAATGGGAAGAGCCCACTGTGAGACAGAAACCAAGGGGTGAGAGCTGGAGAGGGTTTGGATTTTGCAGTGTTTCCTTGGGAGATGAGATCTGGAGCGAGGGCAAACATCCGCGCTGCTCTCCCGGGGGAGCGCTTGAGGCTTTTCCCCCTGCCCTGGCAAACACCTCCAGCTCCCCGTGCTGCAGAGGCCCCAGCCAGGGCTGTGTCATTACCAGCAGCCCCCTTTTCAGGGCTGTAGTACTGAGCAGATCCAGAATATTTCCCCAGGGAAGAGCCAGCCGTTCATTTGCACTGTCTGCTAATTTAAAAATGTGAATCTCCGCTCGATTCTGCACGCCAGAGCCCAGCCTCAGACATTCAGACCGGTGTGAAATTTAAATGCAGGCAATAGCAGCGTTCTCAGGGCACAGCAAGGGGAACAGTTGGTGGAAATGATGCTGCAAAGCCCAAGCTGAAAGAAAGGGATTAGCAAAGTACTCACTCAGTCCAAATAAAACATGATGGTATCTGTGACCCAAAAGAGATCCAAATCAGATAGAAAGAACCTGGACTCTTCTAGAGAAAAAAGGGCTGAAAACCAGGGATTCAAAGCACCAAGGACACTGGACTGAAAAATCAGAGTGTGTTTTTTTGACTCTAAAATGGCAGTACTGCCACCTTTTTAGAGAGCAGACCACAGGTAGGGCTCAGGTCTGTGAAGCCACAATGCACACAGCCCTCAGCCCTTTCTTGCCCCTTTCTTGTTCTGCTGTACATAGGAAAAGGCAGTTCCTGACAATTTAAGATCTCTGTGTAATCTCTAAATGGATTATAATCACTCTAATGAAACAGAAGGTTAAGACCATATACTCGGTTTTTGTCCAAGTTCAAATATTGCATCAGCCACGACCCAGAATCAGCGTCTGTCCTCTTTTATCTCAGCCTTTATTGAGTAAAAAGTGAACAAAACGTGGCATAAAACACTAAGTCCATTACTAGCTGGATTTCTGGTTTAATTTAGTTTACATTCTGAAGGATTTTTCACAAAGTTGCACTGAAAATACTGCCATTTCCACAACGGTTTATCATTGTTATACCATTGCTACAATTACCTGTCATTACAATCAAATTTATATCAGGACAAGAAAATGATTTCTCAGAAATTAAACAGCACTCCCTGGTGGGATAATTCCTTCTCCTGAACTTTCCAATAATGAAAACTGTAAGTAAATTTGCTGTAATTCAGACCACAAAAGACCCTCCACTGTTAAACCAAATGCTAACGTTTTCAGCAGGACAATAACTTGATGTTGAGCAGAAAATTCCCAAAGGTGCCTAGAGCTGTAAGAGGGCTCTTACACAAGGTTACAACATCCCCGAGGAAGTCAGGCTCCAGAATCAAACAAATTTCTGTGAATTCCTCCAAAGCTTGTACAATGAATGGCATTTTGCAGCTTGAGGCAAATGAACACCTTTGAAAATCTGAAATCCCAGGGTGGGGTTTTCCTGGACACACCTCCAGGGCTGACTCTCAGGTGCAGATGGACACAGGGACAGCCTGGCCTGAGGCTGGTCATGGTCACTGTGGGTGCTCAGCATTTGCAGGTCACACTTGGGCAAATAAGCCACTGAGACCCACTGAGGAACATCCCTGTTGGTCTTGCTAGCAGCTTTTGACCTCCAGAATTTGCCTCTGATGAAATGGAACCTGATCCTCTGAAGGCCAGTTCCCCACAGGGGTTGTGCAGTGGACTGCACCTGGATAAACCTAAATGGTGTCCACCTTCACAGGGAGATTTTGTGCTATGAATTTCAAAAATCAGATGCTTAATTTAAATCTGGACTCAAAAGCTCCATCTAAAATCAAGAGAAAAAAACAATCCCTCCAGAGTAATCACTTGATTTATCACAGGCTGGGATGAATTGACTACAGGCAGTCCACACAACCAGCTCACCTCAATGGCTGTGTTGCTAAGTCAAGGAGGGTGGATTCAGACTAAGGGGTCAAAAAGGGACATTACCCCAGCCTGGAATGAATCCATGAAGAGTGGTTTTAGTGCACACAGCCTCCAGACCAGGAGCCTGTGTGGGCCTCCACTTAGAGCCTGTATTTTGCATTCTTTGAGTGCATCAAAGATGCTCCACTGTGCTATTCTACCTCAAAAACCTGAGACTCAGAGCTCTGACAAGGTTCTCATTGCCTTCCCATGGCACTTTATGAAATCTCATTTATCAGGTACCTGGATTTGCAGCACCTCTGCCCAGATCCCTGCTGGGCACCTGTGTCCTTCACTGGCTCTGGGATCACCGGAGAGTCCAGCAGAGCTGCAGAGACAGGCAGTGCTCCCTGTGCTGCTGCCCACACGAGCTGGGCATGGAGAGTGGGTGCAGTGACCTCCAGCAGGGCAGGGGGAACTGCTCCCAGCTCTGAGCATCGGGGGATTTCTGAGATGGGAGGTCCTGCCCAGCTCAGGGCGCTGCAGTGCCCTGGCACTTTGCTGGCTCCCATTCTCAGGGGGCACTGCCCTCTGGCAGCCTCTCCCGTGGGCCCCAGGGCTGGGGGCTTCCCCTCCCTTCACACCCTGCCCTGGCTGTGGCTGCCAAGGCTTTGTCACATCTTCACCCCACAGCCCTGGGTGTGCCCTCACACCTGCCCCACATCCACCCCTCACCCTGCCCTCCCTGCTGCCCTCACTGTCCCCGGGGAGAGCTGTCACACAGCCCAGCTGTGTCCCAAGGGAACAAAACTCAGACTACTCAGCATTTCACAAGTGTTTTTTCCTCTGAAACAGAAATTCTCACGCTGGAAACAGAGATTCTCTGTAGGGGAGATAATTTGGGGGAGCCCAAACCTAGAGCAAACCAGAAAGTGAGACTCACTGCAAAACCCACCACTTCTGCTTCAGAGGCTCAGCACAGCCCTGCCCTGGCTTTCTCTGACAGAAGCACACAACAAGCAGGGTATTTAAAGGATTAAAAAAGAAAAAAAAAAAAGAAAAAAAAACACACCAAAAAAAAAAAAAAACCAAAAACAAAAAAAAAAAAAAAAAAACCCACCAAAAAAAACCCCAAAAAAAAAAAAAAAAAAAAAAACAAAAAGCAAAAAACAACAAAACCAAACAAAACAAGACCCCACCAAAAACCCCTGACTTGTACCCAAACAAGATCCTCCATGCATGCACCTCTCCCCCTGGGAGACGGTAAAAATCTGAAATAAACCTGTGTGAGTGCTGCTGGTCACTGCTCAGGGTGCTGCTGCAGGAAGGGCTGTGCTGGGCTGTGCTGAGCCATCCCAGGCCGAGCCAGCCCACAGGGTTTTGTCCATCTCTGGGGCACACACAGTTCACACAGTTTAGAGCACAGCACCCAGCTCTGCAGGAGCTGCAGCCCCCTGGCAGAGGGGCAGGGTACCAGGGCAGGGATGCCCTCACTCAGCATCCTGCGGGCTCCTTGAGGCTCCGCCTGCACTCCAGGGCAGGAGCAGAGGTGATCTGAGCCACCCTTGTCACCCCCAGCACGGCAAGGACGGTCACATCAAGCCTGGGGCTCCCAGCAGTCTGTTATAAATGCCCATCCACTTTGCCAATGAAATTATAATTTTGTTTATTACAATAAAATTTCAGAATTTTGGTAAAACCAACAGGCAGAGATACAGTGACGATAGCCCGGGATGGTCAGAGGGTGAATTGAGATCAGCCTCTATGGCACTGCAATCCCCCAGAGTTCACAATTGGCCCCTTCTGGGGTTCAGGTTTTATACAGTTAATTTTGCCCGTGGCAGAGGATTTCCCCACAGTTCTTTGTTTCCTTGGGGTGGTTACTCGAATGCATCTCGGTCCTTGGTCTGCTGAATGGGGCTTCCTCTGGGAGGGAGAAGTGTCCATTTCTTTCCTCCTGTGTGTGGATGGAAAACCAAATTCTGAATGAAGGGGTGTCCTCCTCAGATGATATCTGTGATGGCCTGGCGTTCACAGCTCCGCTGTTTTGGGAGGAGCACTGATTCCTTATCTTGGTGTGTCTTCTATTCTGATGCCAATGTCAAAGTCCCCAGTTCCTGGCACTGCACTATCCTCCTCTGAACGGCGGTTCCTGGGTGTTGCCTGTCTTGAAATTTGTCAGTTCCGTGCCCGACCTCAGCCTGTGTTTCATTTTACAGAACATATTTACAGTTTACATGCACCAAAAAACGAATTAATATACGGTATTTATCACAGGTCACACCCGGCCTTTGAAGCTCCCCGCAGCTGGGTGGGGACGGCAGAGGAGCAGGTTCCTCACAGCGGCCCCGGGGCTGGCAGGGCACTCAGGAGATCAGATAACCCCAGCAAGAGCTGGCAGGGCACTCAGGAGATCAGAAAACCCCAGCAAGAGCTGGCAGGGCACTCAGGAGATCAGATAACCCCAGCAAGAGCTGGCAGGGCACACAGGAGATCAGAAAACCCCAGCAAGAGCTCCCCAACCCTCCTGCCTTTCATCCCTCATGGGCACCAAGCCCCCACCCTGAGCCTCCCTCCTCATCCTCGGCAGAGCCCCCTTGGTGTCTGCCCCAGCAGGGTGGGCACTCCCTGCAGCACCTTGGGGTGCTGTACCCCCACCCCTGCATCCCCTGCATCCCCTGCATCCCCTGCATCCCCTGCATTCCCTGCATCCCCTGCATCCCCTGCATCCCCTGCATCCCCTGCATCCCCTGCAGCATCACTGCACCACCCAGAACAATGCCCCGGAGAGGTGCAGGTGCCCTGGGGACAGGAGAGGGTGTCTTTGTGGGGTCCTCTTTGTTTCATGTAGCTCTGGGGTGCCAGGGAAATGCCAACCCCCCACCCTGAGGAAGAGTCCGAGGTGTTTGTATCTTGATTTTATCTCCTCTCCACTTGTGGAGCTGGCTGTTCTGGGGACCCAGGTGCCCTTTCAGCACCCCCAGCAGTGCTGCAGAGGTCCCAGCCCCTCCTGCCCAGCCCCCTCAGCTGCTCCCTGGTTTCTGTCTCCCAAGGAAAGGGTGACTTCCAGCCCCTGATTTACCTTCTCTGTGCCACTTACTGCCTCCTTTTTCATGTGCATGGATCATATCCCCGCATATTTATCTCATCTTCAAAATAAATGTTCCCCCTCATCCTTCAGTCTCAGCTCATCTGCAAGTCTTGCAGTGCCTCCAATAATTTTTGTTGCCTATCTCTTGACCCCTTCTATTCGTGCTGTATCATTTTGAGATGGATTGACTGGAAACGAGCGTGCCATCCCAGGCAGGCCCACAGCACTGATTTATGTGCTGGCATTAGAATACTCTCTGCAATCTTTTTAACCCCATTCTCCCTCAAATTTCCTTTGTTTGTCTGGTGCTGGCTGCACAGGGAGAGTGGAGATTTGCACATGGATGTCTCTGTTGATTCTTACTCCCTCTTCCCAAACATTTACAGCTCACTCAGACCTCACCATGTGCCCCTTCCCACCCCAGCACGTTTTGCATTTGCCTCTCTGCTCACCAGCAGCCCTCCAGCTTTATCAGGAAAAACCCTTGAGAGATTTTCCACCTCTTCTCCTGCCAAACCAATGGCACTTGCAAGTTTTGCTTTTCACCCATTCCCTTTTTTTTTTCCCCAGCTCATAAACAACCACATTACACAGCACCATGTCCAGAACACATCCCTGTGGTAAAGCTGCAGCTAAATTCCTTTTCTCACTGGTTTTCAGGTGGTTTTTGTGGCCTCCACTTCTCCCAGTGCTCCCATTTTCCCATTTTCAGCCCAAGTGGTACAAAGGGGCACGAGGAATTCCCCTGGTGAGGCCACAAAATAGGGGCTGAGAGCTTTTCCATGCTCCTTGGGATTCAAGATTTGAGACAGAACAAAGACAAAGGATGGGGAAGAGGGTGGGGAACACTGATCTGAGACCCTGGGTTTGAGCTCCAGCTTCCCTGGAGAACACCACCACAGCAATAAAGCACAGGGGAAAGGATCACAAGCTCCTGGGGCTGAATAAAGCCACTCTCCAAGGAAGGTCCTTCCATGCACCCACCCATCCCTTGCCTGCACCCAAGCCCCAGGGAAATGCAGCAGATGCATTTCCACACTCCCACCCACCATCCTGGCCAGCAAGGGGGTCCCCGTTCCTGCTGGGCAAAGCTGGCAGCAGAGCTGGCTGCTGGAGGCAGAGCTCCTCTCCAAGCTCTCCCTGTTTTCCCAAGAATTGGAAATGTGTTTTCCCCCTCACCAGACATGTTTCTATTCAAATCAGTATCAGCCATTCTGTGAGATATTTGCCTTCCTGCATTTATTTCCCAATAACAAAGCTGTCCTCAGCTTTTTAGAGCTGGTATTTTTATTTTATTTAGTTAATATTTTTAAACATTACTACTGCTATAATAAATGTTAACTATTTGTGCAGAGCTCTCATTGCCTTGGCAGGGGCCTTTATGTGTGCAAAATAACAGCAAATCATAATAAATAATAATAATAAATTATTATGGTTGATTACAAGGGAATGTGCTACATTTTTATAAGCTCTAGACCACCTACAGCTCACAAAATATAATGGGAAACATTAAGCCTTTAACTGGTTTTATACATTCCCTTCCCCCTCTCCCACTCCCCATGTTCTGTAATAGATTTACAAACAGTGGAAGGGGGGAAAGAAAATCTTCCCTTATAAGAATAGCATCAAAATTCTCCTCAGCTTTCCAGCTGCTGAGTGTTTCTGAAGCCTTCAGTGAAATGCAATTAGTATCTTTTACCGCCTGCCTTCTGGGGATACTGACATTATTATCTTATTGCAGTTTCACCTTGACATGCAGATCACAAGGCAGCGAGCTGGATTCTGTCTCCAGACACCTTGAATTGTGGCATTGCCCCAGCTGGCTCAGCGAGTCGAGGAAGGAGAAGGAGGAAAAAAGGAGAGAAAGCCATTTTCTCATCCTGTGGATCTCAGCTTTTTTTGCCTTTTTTTTTTTTTTTTTTTT